>CAIGQZ010000253.1:7817937-7841142 GCA_903798205.1 Danio tinwini
ACACACACACACACACACACACACACACACACACACACACACACACAGGTGCAAAAGTGTCACATTTACGTACAGTGTTACGCGCAGTCCTGGGGAAAAAGAAGAATATTACAATTTTAAGTCACTTGATGTGTTACTAAAGGTGTTTCTTTGTTACTTTTTAAGGAAGATAACTTGAACGTATGTTGTGTTATTATTACAACGTTTATTCATATATTTGTATTGTTTTAAAGAGTAAGATAGGCTTCAAATTGTATTATATTACTTTGGTTAAATTGCCTATTGTTAAATGGAAATATTAGTTACACAGGTGACAGGACTGTATGTATAATATTTTCCACTGAAAAAGTTGTTGTTGTTTTTTTTGCAGTTATTCCCCTCATTTTGTATTTAATTATAAAGTTTAAACATAATTTTTGTGACTAATTAATGCTGGATTAATATGTTTTCTGGTATCATAATGTGCATGCTTTAATGCACCAAAATATGTACTACAGTGTGGTCAAATTGCTTACCATACTGTATTACCATTAGAGTATTTTTGCAAACAAAGTTTTACAAATAACATTTTTGGATTAGTGTTAAAAAAAAATAGGAATGAAGAAATACAGTTGAAGTCAGAATTATTAGCCCCCCTGAATTGTTAGCCCCCTTGTTTATTTTTTCCCCAATTTCTGTTTAACAGAGAGAAGATTTTGTCAACACATTTCTAAACATAATAGTTTTAATAACTCATTTCTAATAACTGATTTATTTGATCTTTTCCATGATGACAGTAAATAATATTTGACTAGATATTTTTCAAGACACTTCTATACAGCTTAAAGTGACATTTAAAGGCTTAATTAGATTAATTAGGTTAACTAGGCAGCTTAGGGTAATTAGGCAAATTATTGTATAACAATGGTTTATTCTGTAGACTGTTGAAAAAAAAAATGCTTAAAGGGGCTAATAAATTTTGACCTTAAAATAGTGTTTAAAAAATTAAAAACTGCTTTTATTCTAGCCGAAATAAAACAAATAAGACTTTTTACAAAAGAAAAAATATTATCAGACATACTTTGAAAATGTCCTTGTTCTGTTAAACATCATTTGGGAAATATTTAAAAAAGAAAAAAAAATTAAAGGGCGGCTAATAATTCTGACTTCAGTTGTATGCTGTGAAAAATATACTACAATTTTATTAAACTATCTATCATACGAGAAAACAGCAATACTTTTGTTTGATCTGTTTAAAGTAAAAAAATTTTAATGTCATTTATTTGGCAAATATCAAACTGACCAGCACAAGCTTTCTCATAAATCTGAATCTGAATAATAATAAAAATCATTTATTAATAATAAAGTGTTTCACTTTTTCTGCCTCTCTTGTAAATAAATACAATTGTGGGTAACATCAATAGCCTAATTAGGTATATTTTAGCATGAAAATAAACGTATTAGATTTCATATCAAGTACTTTCAGTGCTTGGCACTTTTTTATTGTTTATTTTGTGTTACAATAATAACATTATAGTAGTATATTAGCATTAAAGTAGTGAAAAACATCTCATGTAGATTGCACTTTTTCTTTTATGACTACATGTTTGTTTGCATTCAGCATGGGGGTCGTGTATGGAACCAAACATTCTGGAGATTTGAAAGTGGGGGTGGTGTTGTTTGAATCCCCCAATCGCCCTTTGCTAGGGACCTGTTACAAACACTGAGTGAACAATGTGAACATCACGGAATTAGTTTCAAGGATGTTGAAAAGCTTTTGATCAGAGTTTATAGACACATTATTTGTGCATGAATATGAATTTAAACTCATGTGAGCTGCGTACTGCTTAATCTTAGCCAGGACGCTCTTGTAAAAGAGGTTTTAAATCTCAATCTGCTTCTTTCCTGGTAAAATAAACCCTATAAAAAATAAAGTCTTTAAAATAGCAATAAATATAAAAAAGTTGGAATATATTGTTGGAATATATTGTATACCAGTTAAAACATCTCATCTCAGCTTAAAACGTATGAACATACTTGCCAGTACATAATTCCCATATTTTTTGAAGAAGCATAATAAAATCTAAATCAAATCTAAATTAGCTTGTTTCCGAAGAATATTTATATACTGTATAACAAATATTTGAAGATTTAGTAACAAAATTACAAAAAAATGAACAAGAAAATGAAAAACAAAATGAAAATATACAACTAATGAAACTATTAATAAAAAAATGATACTAAATTGAATTAAAAAACAGGTAGTACATACAATTTACTTTAATTTAAAACTAATAAAATAATACAAATTGGTAATCTTATTTAAAATAGGAACAATAAAACATTTAAATACATTCGATTTGCAAACACTTATTTTTTTTTTATTCTTTTATCAGATCAAACACGAAACATTTAGCTACCCTTTTATTAAACATTCATTTTTACATTCCAATACATTATTGTACTTTGCCATATATTTAAAACACACATGCATATTTCCTCTTAGAATCAGTTGGCATTTTAACAACAGAATAGAATAGAATAGAATAGAATAGAATAGAATAGAATAGAATAGAATAGAATAGAAGACTCATATACTCACAACGGTTGCCATAATTTCAAGAGCGTGTTTTTGTCTAATCATCAGTCGGTGTGTATTTGTTTTTTTCCTCTATCCTGCACGAGACCGTGACTCTGCAGTGAGAGAGAGAGAGAGAGAGAGAGAGAGAGAGAGAGAGAAAAAGACAGAGGATTCTTAGAGTGACATCTGCCTTTGTGATTGACAGTAAGATCCTTATGAGGATTGAGGTCAGTGTGCAGGTGCTGTGATCTCTTCTGAAGTCAAAGCCAGGTCACGCACAGACACAAACACAAACCTACTACATGTGCTGTTATGGACACATGGCCTTCGTTTCTCTTGTTGACAAACACGTTGTTTTTAAGTGTTTAACAGAAAATGTGATTATTTTGCGAGCTGCCGCTAGATGGCGCTGCAGACTGAATACTGAAATCTGCATGACTGGAATAAGTAGTGTTGTGTACCTCCTAGAGTTTTATTCCTATAAAAAAATAGATTAATAATTAACTCGTTTGATTTAACGTCTCAAACTTTTCATTTGATATTACATCAGCTTGATTCATTTCATCATCGTTTAATTACAGCTATCAAATACTGAGTACAAATAGACATTCGAGTTGCTTCTGCAATTGCAAGACCAAGTTATTTATCTTATTAGTCATTGTAGGCAGATGACTAGCTGAAAAACAAAAAGAGCAAACAGTAAGTCTGTCTGAGCTGCATGTCAGTTTGTAATTATGGTGTTATGAATTATGAAACGTTTGCAAGCAGCATAAAAGACATATTAGAGCAACTGTAATGTCGAAAAAATGCTGAAACTGAAGCTTCACACATTCAAGTTATATATGGGCTTTTATTTATTTATTGTTACCATAAATATGCACATAAAGATGTCAGCCCTGTTGCGGAAAAAGCTTAAATTTGAAATTATTTAAATTGTTATTATTGTGAATTCTATTGATTTTAATGATCCCTGTGGGTCTCTACTGGTAATCGTTTACCTACTAAAACACACTAGAAATCAATTAAATGCATTGGTTTTGATGGTTAATATTTTGTATTTGAATGATATTAGGAATGGAAATTATCACTGCTTCTGCGATTCATTTTTGTTGTTAATTGCAGATATATTCATAAATGTATACTATATATACACATACTGGCCACTTTATTATGTAGATCTTACTAGTATCAGGTTGGACCCTCTTTTGCCTTCAGAACTGCCTTAATCCTTCGTGACATAGATTCAACAAGGTACTGGAAATATTCATTAAAGATTTTGGTCCATATTAACATGATAGCATGACGCAGTTGCTGCAGATTTGTCGGCTGCACATTCATGATGCGAATCACCCATTCCACCACATCCCAAAGGTGCTCTATTGGATTGAGAGCTGGTGACTGTGGAGGCCATTTGAGTACAGTGAACTCATTGTCATGTTTAAGAAACCAGTCTGAGATGATTCGCTTTTTATGACGTGGCGCATTATTCTGCTGGAAGTAGCCATCAGAAGATGGGTACACTAACGGATGGACATGGTGCAACAATACTTAGGTAGGCTGTGGCATTGACACAATGCTCAGTTGGTAGTAAAAAGTGTGCCAAGAAAATATCCCCCACACCATTACACCACCACCAGCAGCCTGAACCATTGATACAAGGCAGGATGGATCCATGCTTTCATACACACAACAATTTATTCTAGTTCTCGAACCTGATTGGCTGAGAGTGACATACAATATTCTACCATTATCAGAGGAATAGAAACATAATTAGAAGTTTACAAATACTGCTGCATTTGTGTCACACAGACTTTTAAGGCAAGATTGTGGTTGATTAGACTGCCAAGGACAGCTGTACCTCAGTCAGTTCTTCTGGAATCTACCGCTGGCTCAGCTTCTTATCAAACTCAACTGGCAAATACAAACTGTATGCAAATACTGCAAAAAGACATTTACTTTAACAGAACAACAAATATGATGCACATAAACTGTCAGCACAGTAAAGCACTGTCACAGTTTTAGTTTGTTTATATTAATGTGTCTTCTTTAGTTTGTATTATTCTCTTTTTTTGGAATTTGTTTTTAAAATAGCAATTTAGTTATGACAGAAATTTTATTATTTTGCTAAATATGTGCAGCATTTTAGAAAAAAATTAAAGGCCTCTTCACCTTAAAATTGTTTCAAATATTTTTTTCTTTTTTAATCGTGACTAAATCATATAGTGAGATTAGTATCGTATCGAATCATGAGTCAGGTGAATTGTTACATCCCTACATATATTTTTTTCCATTACTTTAACACAAGTTAGAATGTTAATCAGGTTTTTAACTTTTTTAAAGTTAAACAAATTTTAGCTTGATGTTTTAAGTCAGCTTAATTTATTATTATTAAGTAGTTAAATTGTAGTTAAATGTAGTTAAATTAACTGAGCAACATATTTTTTACAGTGTGTGTTGATATATACAGTTGAGGTCAGAATTATTAGCCCCCGTGTTTATTTTTGTCCCCAATTTCTGTTTGACGGAGAAAATTGTTTTTCACACGTTTTAATAACTCATTTCTAATAACTGATTTATTTTATCTTTGCCATGATGACTACATAATTTTGACTAGATATTTGTCAAGACACTTCTATACAGCTTAAAGTGACATTTAAAGGCTTAACTAGGTTAATTAGGTTAACTAGGCAGGTTAGGGTAATTAGGCAAGTTATTGTATAACGATGGTTTGTTCTGTAGACTATCGAAAAATATATAGCTTAAAGGGGCTAATAATTTTGACCTTAAAATGTTTTTTTAAAAAAATAAAAAACTGCTTTTATTCCAGCCGAATTAAAACTAAAAAGACTTTCTCCAGAAGAAAAAAATATTATCAGATATACTATGAAAATGTCCTTGCTCTGTTAAACATCATTTGGGAAATATTTAAAAAAGAAAAAAATTCAGAGGGGGGCTAATAATTCTGACTTCAACTGTATGTGACTCTACTGTAAAAAAGATGGTTGTGTTTTGTTTGGTATACATCAGCACATTGGTGCAAGTTACCAAATTATCTGGGTAATAACTTAAGATAAAATCTAAATCTATGCATATGTGGAAATGTAAAGCAAGCAAATGATCTCCAATTTGATGGTCTTACTGTCCATTTGTGCGGTGGAATGAGATATCCAGTAGACTAATCTTCTCGCAAAGTCCTCATAGTCACGCTGAAATCCTCTTCTTCCACACCGGGGCTGATGGGATTATATGTATGGCTGTGGTGTTGAGTGAGTGCTGATCCTGGTGACCTAAAGCAGGGAAAGTGCTGTCGTAATCCAGACTCGAGCCAAGTGATGCACTGGGCACTAACAGGGAAAAAAAAGTACGCTGACAGTATATTCGCATGGGCACGAGTGCAGAGACACCGAAATTGGTTTCAAAAGGGCAACAGGCTTAACGCAGGCTCTCAAATCTGGTGAAGAATTGTAACAATCTGCCTGAAACCCCAGGCCTTCAAGGCAGCCGTATCCATCTGTTCTTATCCGCTCACAGATGTGATTGTTCAGATGGAACCAGCTGATAATGATGCTTTTGTGTGCGTTTCCGTTCTCTGTTTTTTATTTTTTCTCTGGTCCTTTTCAGCTGTGAGGAACTAGCGATAACACAAAGCTACCAGAGACTATATTTAGCTGCCAACATGTTAAAAAATTAAAACATTTTGTGGTTGCTAGGTTGTTCTGGATCATGGCTGTCCAGGTGGTTACCAAGGTGTTGCTAAGGTGTTATGGGTATTTCCCAATGTATAAATAGCTGCAAGGGTGGTAAATGTGATCTACTTGGTCATCAAGGTCATACTGTATGTGTGTTTGTTAAAGTATATTTAGCTGATTGAAAAAATGTTGTGCTTGCTAGGTTGTTCTGGATTGTGGCTGTCCAGGTGTTGCTGAGTGGTTTACAATGTGTTGCTACAGTGTTTTGGGTGTTTCCCAATGTGTAAATGGCTGCATGTTTTGAGAATGTTGCTATGGCATTAAGGTGTAGTTTCCAGGTTGTTGCTATAGATTCTTTGCTTGCTGCCAGGGCTATGCTAGTGTCATCTGACTGGTCGCCAGAGTCTTTCTGGTGGTTAGTGTTACTAAGGTGTTCTGGGTGTTTTCCAACATGTTGCTAGGTTGTTCTGGATCATGGCTGTCCAGTTGTTGCTGTGTGGTTGTTAAGGTGTTACTAAGGTTTTGTGGGTGTATCCTTTTGTGCAAATGGCTGCAAGGGGGGTAAAATTGTCACAAAGTCTTTCTGAGTGTTTGCTAGATTGCTGCTATAATGTAATGGGTTGCTGCTATGGTTTTGGTAAGCCAGGTTGTTGCTAGGCTGTTGGTATGGGGTTCTCGTTCACTGCCAGGGTGTTGCTGGATTGTTTCTATCGGGTTCTTGATGTGAAGGTGATCTGTGTGACTGCCAGGTTATTGCTATGTGTTGGTTAATGTGATCTTGGTCACCAAGGTCATACTTTATGTGTGTTTGTTAAAGTATATTTAGCTGATTGAAAAAATTTTGTGGTTGCTAGGTTGTTCTGGATTGTGGCTGTCCAGGTGTTGCTGAGTGGTTTACAATGTGTTGCTACAGTGTTTTGGGTGTTTCCCAATGTGTAAATGGCTGCATGTTTTGAGAATGTTGCTATGGCATTAAGGTGTAGTTTCCAGGTTGTTGCTATAGATTCTTTGCTTGCTGCCAGGGCTATGCTAGTGTCATCTGACTGGTCGCCAGAGTCTTTCTGGTGGTTAGTGTTACTAAGGTGTTCTGGGTGTTTTCCAACATGTTGCTAGGTTGTTCTGGATCATGGCTGTCCAGTTGTTGCTGTGTGGTTGTTAAGGTGTTACTAAGGTTTTGTGGGTGTATCCTTTTGTGCAAATGGCTGCAAGGGGGGTAAAATTGTCACAAAGTCTTTCTGAGTGTTTGCTAGATTGCTGCTATAATGTAATGGGTTGCTGCTATGGTTTTGGTAAGCCAGGTTGTTGCTAGGCTGTTGGTATGGGGTTCTCGTTCACTGCCAGGGTGTTGCTGGATTGTTTCTATCGGGTTCTTGATGTGAAGGTGATCTGTGTGACTGCCAGGTTATTGCTATGTGTTGGTTAATGTGATCTTGGTCACCAAGGTCATACTTTATGTGTGTTTGTTAAAGTATATTTAGCTGATTGAAAAAATTTTGTGGTTGCTAGGTTGTTCTGGATTGTGGCTGTCCAGGTGTTGCTGAGTGGTTTACAATGTGTTGCTACAGTGTTTTGGGTGTTTCCCAATGTGTAAATGGCTGCAAGGATGGTAAAATGGAAGCTAAGGTCCATTGGGTAGTTTTGAGAATGTTGCTATGGCATTCAGGTGTAGTTTCCAGGTTGTTGTTATCAATTTTTTGCTTGCTGCCAGGGCTATGCTAGGGTCATCTGACTGGTCGCTAGAGTCTCTCTAGTGGTTAGTGTTACTAAGGTGTTCTGGGTGTTTTCCAACATGTTGCTAGATTGTTCTAGATCATGTCTGTCCAGGTGCTGCTGTGTGGTTGTCAAGGTGTTGCTAATATTTTATGGGTGTATCCCAATGTGTAAATGGCTGCAAGGGGGGTAACATGGTCACTAAGTATTTATGACTTGGTTGCAAGATTTTTGCTATGGTGTAATGGGTTGCTGCTATGGTTTCGGTAAGCCAGGTTGTTGCTTTGGTGTTCTTGGTTATTGCCAGGGTGTTGCTGGTTTGTTTCTATGGGGTTCTTGATGTGAAGGTGATCTGTATGATTGCCAGGTTATTGCTATGTGGTTGGTAATATGATCTACTTGGTCATTAAGGTCATACTGTATGTGTGTTTGTTAATGTATATTTAGCCGGTTGAAAAAATGTTGTGCTTGCTAGGTTGTTCTGGATTGTGGCATTCCAGGTGTTGCTGTGTGCTTGTCAAGGTATTGCTAAAGTATTTTGGGTGTTTTCCAATGTGTAAATGTTGCAAGTGAAATGGTCAATACATATTTCTGAGTGTTTACAAGATTGCTGCTATGGTGTAATGGGTTGCTGCCATAGTTTTGGTAAGCCAAGTTGTTGCTATGGGGTTCTTGGTTACTGCCAGGGTGGTGCTGCATTGTTTCTATATTGAGTTCTTGATGTGAACGTGGTCTGTGTGATTGCTAGGTTATTGCTGTGTGGTTGTTAATGTGATCTACTTAATCACCAAGGTCATACTCTATTGGCACGTTTCCACTGAGTGGTACAGTACGGTACGGTTCGGGTCGGTACAGGTCACCTTGATCAGGCTTGCGTTTCCACTACAAAGGGTACCCTTTTGGTGGGCTTGGTGTACTACAGAGAGTTTCAGTCGACGTCATTCTCGCTCGAATAAATGTCTACAGTAAAGCTGTACAGTTCATTCACATTATATGAGAAGCTCTTCTAACAAAACAGATGCTTTAAACATATTAATACTTGTTTAAAAATGTTTATTACTAACATTTCTATGAACATGATTTGATTACAACTGCAGATCAATGACAGTGTTACAGCCTACTGTAACGTCTGCAATTATATAAAATAACTAAATAAATGCAACATATATAAACACATACAGACCCTTACAGTCTCCAATATGTTATCACTTACAGATTAACTACACACAGCATACATTAAGTCCTTATTTGAGTTCAAAAACAACACGCAACATATACAGTAGCCTACAGTCAGAGCTAACCTCTCATCTGTATCTTTAATCTTCACCACCACATGTAGCCTCTGTTAGAGAGTTACTCCGTCATTCCGAGTTCATAATAATCCAAAAGGTGATGATAAACATGGCAGTTTGTTTATGATTTGTTCATGGCAGATTGTTCAGGTTGCTGAAACTATTTGCTCCTGTGTTTTGTTGGGCTTCTTTTTTCCGCGCTTCACTCTTGCGTTTGTCCTTTTCTTTCTGAATGGATCAGATGTCGAAGACGCTTCATTAATCACACACGCACGTTATTATTATCAGCTCAAGAAGTTCGTTATAACAAATCTAGACGCGATCGCGAGCTCCCTGGAGAAAGCGAAAACCGCTCGCACTTTTAGACTTTTAGACGGACTCGTAAAACAACAACAGGACACGGCAGATTCCTGGCTTTGTGGCTGTTCATCAAGACAACGACAAGGTTTGTTTTGAGCCCGGGTCATCCATGGATCGTTATTATATGCATATAGTTGTCTTGGCTGTGTATTTAAAAACATGGCGGCTCCATTGTTTTGATTCTGGCTAGCTCCACGAGATCGTGACGTATCTCTGTAACCAATCAGCGTTCAGCTGCATGTGTAGCTCCACCTTTTGGTACCCTTTCTTGTCTTTGGTACCCTTTCGAAAAGGGTGCCGAAAAAGTGGTATGGTACGGTTTGGTTCAGTACGCTTTTGACAGTGGAAATGGCCATAAAAGCGTACCGAACCGAATGTATCTTTAGCCGATTGAAAAAAAAATGTTGTGGTTGCTAGGTTGTTCTGGATCGTGGCTGTCCAGGTGTTGCTGTGTGCTTGTGTTTGTGGTGTTTCCCAATTTGTAAAGGGCTGCAATGGTGGTTAAAATGGTCACTAAGTATTTCTAAGTGGTTGCAAGATTGCTGCTATAGTGTAATGGGTTGTTGTCATGGTTTTGGTAAGTGGTTGCTAAGGTGATCTGGATGATTGCCAGAGTGTTGCTGGAGGATTGCAATAGGGAGATCTGGAGGTTTGTGGGTGGTTCATGTTGGTTAGTGTTCTAGGTGTTTGCCAGGGCACTTTTCTGTATTTGCTAATGTGCTGTATTTCGCTACCAGGGTATTGCTATGTAGCTGCATAAACTAAGGCTTTCTGGGTGTGTTTTTGCTTTGGAGTTGGTATGGTGTTTTTGGTAACTGCCAGGGTGTTGCTATATTGTGGGTTTTGATGTGAAAGTGGTCTAGGTGATTGCCAGGGTGTTGCTATATGGTTGATAGTGTGATCAACTTGTTCACTAAGGTCTTACTGTATGTGTGTTTGTTAAGGTGTTGCTAAGGTATTCAGTGCGTTTTCCAGGTTGTTGCTATAATGTTCTTGAGTTGTTGCCAGCACATTGCTAAGTAGTTAGTAGGGTGTTCTGAGGTGTCAGGTCACTAAGGTGATCTGTGTGATTGCCAGGGTGCTGTTGTGTTATTGCTATGGTGAACTGACTGCTCAGTGGAATACTTTGGCTGGTTGCCAGTTTTTTCTAAGGTGTTCTGGATGGTTGCCAGGGTGCTGCTTAGTAGTTGCTAGTGAAATCTTGGTTGCTGCTCGTGTCTAATTTTACTTATGGGTTTGGGTGTTTTCCAGGGTGTTGCATTTGTCTTCTGAGTGTCTGCAAATGGTCACTAACATGAACCAAGTGATTGCCAAAGTGTTGTGATTTATAAAGGGATCTAGTTGGTTATTAATGTCTTAGTTGCAGTCAGGGTGTTGCTAAGGCGTTTTTTGGGTGTTTGCCAGGATTCTTTTTGTAGTTGCCAGGTTTTTGCTCAGTTGATTTCTGCCAGGGTGTAGCTATGTTTTGGTTTTGTGTGTTTTCCAGGGTGCTGCTAAGCAGTTGCTTTTGTCTTCTGGGTGTCTGCAAATGGTCCCTAATGTGAACCAAGTGATTGCCAAAGTGTTGCTATCTAATTGATAGGGTGATTTGGTTGGTTACTAATGTCTTCTTGGTGGCTGTCAAGGTGTTGCTTAGGTGTTCTGGGTGTTTACCAGGATTCTTTTTGTAGTTGTTAAGTTTTTTTTTTTTTTATGTCTGCCAAGGTGTAGCTATGTGTCTAATTGTACTTATGGATTTGGGGATTTCCAGGGTGCTGCTAAGCAGTTGCTTTTGTCTTCTTGGTGTCTGCAAATGGTCACTAATGCGAACCAAGTAATTGCCAAAGTATTGCTATATGGTAGATAGGGTGATCCGGTTGGTTACTAATGTCTTCTTAGTTGCAGTCAGGGTGTTGCCAATGTGTTCTGGGTGTTTGCCAGAATTCTTTTTGTAGTTGCCATGTTTTTGCTTGGTTGATGTCTGCCAGAGTGTAGCTATGCGTCTAATTGTACTTATGGGTTTGGAGGTTTTCCAGGTAGTTGCTAAGCTGTTGCTTTTGTCTTCTAGGTGTCTGCAAATGGCCAATATTATGAACCAAGTAATTGCCAAAGTATTGCTACGTGATTCATAAGGTGATCTGGTTGGTTACTTGTGTCTTCTGTCAGGGTGTTGCTAAGGTGTTATTGGTGTTTGACAAGATTCTTTTTGTCGTTGCCAGGTTCTTTCTTTGTTGATGTCTACTAGGGTGTAGCTACAGTATGTTATGGTTTTAGGTGTTTTTTGTCTTCTGGGTGTCGGAAATTGCCACTAATGTGAAACAAATGAGTATCAAAGTGTTGCTATGTGATTGATAGGGTGATCTGTTTGGTTACAACTTTTTTTGTTGTTGCAGTCAGGGTGTTGCTGAGCAGTTTTGGATGTTTGCCAGGATTCTTTTTGTAGTTGCCACGTTTGTGCTTTGTTGATGTCTACCAGGATGTAGCTATGTGTCTAATTGTACTTATGGGTTTAAGTGTTTTCCAGGGGGTTGCTAAGTAGCTGCTTTTGTCTTCTGGGTGTCTGCAAATGGCCACTAATGTGAACTGACAAAGTGTTACTATGTGATTGATAGGGTGTTCTGGTTGGTTACTAACATCTTCTTAGTAGCAATCAGGGTGTTGCTAAGGCGTTTTTGCATGTTTGCCAGGATTCTTTTTGTAGTTGCCAGGTTTTTGCTTTGTTGATGTCTGCCAGGGTGTAGCTAAGGTGTTGCTAGGAAGTTGCAAATATATTCGAGTGGTTGCTAGGTTATTGTTGTGGTGTTCTGGGTTATGCCAGGGTTCTGGGTTATGCCAGGGTGTTGTTTAGTATTTGTCAGGTTGTCTATTGTGGGTGCCCAGGGTGTTTCTAATGTGTTACGAGAGTGTTGCTAAGATGTTCTGGATGGCAGCCAGAGTGTTTATATGATGTTGCTAGGGTGTTGGGGATGGGTGACAGGGTGCTGATAAGTGGGTGGCAATGTGTCTGCCAGGGTGTAGCTAGTGATTGTGAGGGGTTTTTGCATTACTGTTTGGGTATTTCAGAGGTGTTCTGAGTGACTGCCAGGGTATTGCTACAGTAAGTGGTTCCTTATTGATCCTTGTATATGGAAATTTTCACTTATTTTATCAACACCCAGATTTAAAAAATGAGCTTGCTCTGAAAAGAGATGACACAATGGTTAGTATAATACTAAGCTGTCATTCCATGTGTAAAAAATGTAAGATTTTGTCAAATTTTTCTTTATTACCAGATGCAAAATGTACAATTGTGTGCCTCTGAATTTCTCTCAAGATGTTTCAAGGCATCCTAATAGAGAAAAATAAGATTTTCTTGTCAGATGCCTGGTGGTTCATTGTACAGGTCTTGGCCTGAAGTTGTTTCTGCTGAAATGTCAAACACCTGTAGTGCGAAGTGAAAAAGAGGTTATTACAGAAAATACGTGAATCTCACCGGGTTTGTGACGGTGAGCTCTATGGTTCTCTAGACAGCCCTACTATGGGCAAAAGTGCTCAGATTTTGTCGCAGTCTCCTGTTGAGGGGTCACTGACCGCTTTTATATGAGGGAATTTGGACACCCACTGCGCCAAAGTGCTTTCACCTCTATGAAAGCACCACAAACATGAGGGTGAGTTAATAATGACTGCAGTTACATTTAAATCTACCTCACATCAATAGTTTAGCACATAGATTTTGTCATTTTTTTAATTCAAATAAAAATCACTGACCAACAATTTATGTGGTTTGTTTTTTGGAGATTTAATTCTGCTGGCATTTCACAGTGTCATATTGTCATGCTTTCATATGCAAATACAGTTTATTTGACATAACGGGAATCTGCTGCTAAAGGATATTCTGTGAAATAAAACGAACAGGCTGTACCCTTGGCTAGAAATAAAACTAAAGTCATTTTTGATGAAGGTGGATTCATTTGGTCCTAGAATGCCCTAGTGCATTAGCTAAATTTTTCATCACATATTATGAAAAATTGAGTAGCTTATGAAACTTGTGAAACTAATGTATATAACGTATATACATGTACAGCCATGGAAAAATGCAAGAGACCACTTGAAAATTCTTAGTTTTTTTACACAAAAAAAAAAACATTGATGGGTGGCATGGTGGCTCAGTGGTTAGCACTGTCACCTCACAGCAAGAAGGTCGCTGGTTCAAGTCCTGGCTGGGCCAGTTGGCATTTCTGTGTGGAGATTGCATGTACTCCACGTTTTGGCGCTATAAGTGAATTTTGAAGTTGTGTCTTATGTCTCAAAAAATGGCAAAAAAAAAGTGAACAGGAAAAAAAAAAGTAATAAAGTAAATTTTTAATAATAAAGCAAGTTTGGCCCTAATACTAACTACATTTTTAGGTGAATCAAACAAACTTTTCTAGTCATCATAACTTACATCAATCAAATAGACTAAAATATTAAGTTAATATTTGCATCATTGGATTTGCTCTTCAGTGTTTGTACTTTGAGCAGTGAAAATTAAATCACACTGAACTGAATAAACCTGAACTTTAACACTAAAAACTGGACTGACACTGTTTCAATTCACTATAATCTTCTATGTGAAGCTGCTTTGACTCAATCTTCATTGTAAAAGCGCTATAGAAATAAAGATGAATTGAAATTAATTGAATTGAACTTTGTATAACTTAAAAAATGTTGTTGAAACCTGATTAACTTATTCAAATAAGGTAAAGCAACATAAAAATATTTGTTGTCTTGGCATTTATGTCATTATATTTATTACAGTATAGTATATCTTCTATTCTATAGACCTATATGTGTATCCTACAATTGTACTACTTTATACACTCAGTGGCCACTTTATTATGTTCACCTGTCCAACTGCTTGTTAACACAAATTACTAATCAGCCAATCACATGGCAGCAGCTCAATTCATTTAGGCATTTGAACATGGTAAAGACGATCTGCTGCAGTTTAAACCGTGCATCAGAATGGGAAAGAAAGGTGATTTAAGTGACTTTGAACGTGGCATGGTTGTTGGTGCCAGAAGGGCTGGTCTGAGTATTTCAGAAACTGCTGATCTACTGGGATTTTCACACACAACCATCTCTAGGGTTTACAGAGAGTCGTCTGAAAAGAGAAAATATCCAGTGAGCGGCAGTTCTGTGGGCTCAAATGCCTTGTTGATGCCTGGTTCTGGAGAATTGTTCGAGCTGTTAGAAGGGCAACAGTAACACAAATAACTACCCGTTACAACAGAGGTATGCAGAGGAGCATCTCTGAACGCACAACACATCCAACCTTGAGGCAGATGGGCTACAGCAGCAGAAGACCACACCTGGTGCCACTCCTGTCAGCTAAGAACAGGAAACCGAGGCTACAATTTGTACAGACTCACCAAAATTGGACAATAGAAGATTGGAAAAACGTTGCCTGGTCTGATGAGTCTCAATTTATGCTTTGGATGGTAGGGTCAGAATTTGGCATCAACAACATGAAATCATGGATCCATTTGGCCTTGTATCAACGGTTCAGGCTGGTGGTGGTGGTGTAATGGTATGGGGGATATTTTATTGGCACACTTTGGGCCCATTAGTACCAAGCAAGCATCATGTCAATGCCACAGCCTACCTGAGTATTGTTGCTGACCATGTCCATCCCTTTATGACCACAGTGTACTCATCTTCTGATGGCTACTTGCAGCAGGATAACGCACCATGTCATAAAGCGTGAACCATCTCAGACTGGTTTCTTAAACACGACAATGAGACACTGTACTCAAATGGCCTTCACAGTCACCAGTTCACAATCCAATAGAGATTTGCATCATGGATGTGCAGCCGACAAATCTGCAACAAATGCGTGATGCTATCATGTCAATATGAACCAACATTTCTGAGGAATATTTCCAGTACCTTGTTGAATCTATGCCACAAATGATTAAGGCAGTTATGAAGGCAAAAGGGGTCCAACCCGATACTAGTAAGGCGTACCTAATAAAGTGGCCGATGAGTGTATACTGTATTATACAGTATATATAATACTTTTCAGGTAAACTTGTGTTAAATCCAACTTTTCAGAGTGGCCTCAGTACAGTACAGCAGCCTTTATGTTCACATTTATTAATGCATGCAAGTGTAAATAAGCTTGCGTTATATCTCTCACTCGGCATCTGCATATTAGATAGGCCGTTCATATCAGTGAATATATAAAGAGCGAGGTTAGCTCTCCTCCTCAGGTGGCTCGGCTGGGTTGCTGAAGCTCTTTTTAAGCTGCGTTTTAAATTACAGGCTGGATGGAGCGCCAGAGATCCAGGCTCGCTCCACCACTGTTCTTATGCTGTCGCTCTCCCCCGGCCTCAAACAGCAGCCTGACAGCTTAATTAGCGAGGAGCCGCGGGAGATGAATAGGGCCGCGCAACATTTGCTTCCACCTACTCAATAAAGGCCGGCATCCAGCTGTAGAGCCACCAAACACTGGGGACGCTGATGTCATACAGGCTGCTGAACTGCAACCTCACAAGAAAAAAAAAAAAAAAGAGTGAAAAGAATATTCATTTGGCCGAGCATTAGCTAATGTACCACGTTACTGATGACAGCGCTGTGATTAGCATAAGAAATCAGCTCTGCGGGGAAAAAACTACAGGGTAAATTGGATTCGATAACATCAAAACGGACTCTTTCATTTCATCATTCACTGTAATAAAATGCTGGGTTCCACAAAATCGATTTGTGTTGAGACAACATGAAGCAATTGAGTTAACTTTTTAGTTTTTACAAATTTAAGTGGATTGAACTTAAAACAATGAAGTTGTCCTCCCCAAAAACTCAAGAATTGTGTTGTTTTAGCTCATTTTAAAGGTTCAAGACACCCTGTGGTACTTAAAAAAATAAATTGAAAAGATTTGTGTGTGTTGAGCATCAGTTAAAACCAGTGGTGGAAAGAGTACTGAAAAATCATACTCGAGTAAAAGTACCATTACTTGCCTAAAAATGTCGTGCAAGTAGAGTAAAAGTATCTGTTGTAAATATTGTAAATAATGTTGTAATAATATGGACCTTTTGAAAGTATTCAAGAGTAGTGAGTAGTGAGTATTACACTGTAAAAAATGCAGGGTTCCACACAATTTATTCATGTTATCTTAACACAAATCAATTAAGTTAACTTAATACTTTTAACAAATTTATGTGGATTGAACATAAAAAAATTAAGTTGTCCCAATGAAATCTCAAGAATTGTGTTGATTCAGCTTATTTTAAATAAGGAGTTTGAACAAGCCAAAAAAAATATTTTTTTGAGTGTACACTGTAAAAAGCTGATGCATATACATGTAATTTGTGAATGTGTGTGAACGTAACATTCTGTAGTGCATTTAGTTATCATATAAGGCCATTTCGGTCATCATACAGTTAAACCGCCAACCTGATTTCATCAAGTAGGACATGTTCCTGGATTACCATCTATGTTGGTCCTGGAACAACATTTCAATCAGCAAAACAGAATGTTTTGGTGTGTTACTTCACACCACTGGTTAAGACAACGTTAGCACCTGTCAGCTTTAATTGTGGGGAAAACTGGATAATTTTCAGCTTTTGTCAGCTAATTTCACCTTCCAGGTTTAAAATAATTATTGGAGCGGGATCATAATCGGTGACGTATCGCGAATCTGCTAGTGGAGTGATGATGCGTCGGTTTCTCATTATTATTCATAGCAGAGTTTTCTTATCCTATGAGAAGAGCCTGCTTCTTAATTATTCTTGAGAGCACGTGCTTTTCAAAGGCAAGGCAGACTTGCCAAGCTGTGAGACCAAATGACTGGGTGAGACTGTGTCTGCGAACGGCACGGGTCGTATGTTTTTGTTTCCATGATCCATTAGGGTTGGTTGCATGTTTTTCCCCGCGATTCTGTCAGGGCCTATACAGCAAAGCTGTTGGTTTACAGCAAATATTTTTTTGTCAGGAGAGCCGTACTAGAATCGGAGAATGGCGGACTTTGTCTTTCAAAAGTACTCAAGAGTAGTGAGTATTACACTGTAAAAGATGCAGGGTTCCACACAATTTATTCATGTTGTCTTAACACAAATCAATTAAGTTAAGCTAACACTTTTAACAAATTTGTGTGGACTGAACATAAACAAATTAAGTTGTCCCAATGAAATCTCAAGAATTGTGTTGTTTCAGCTTATTTTAATTAAATAGTTGAACAAGTTTATATATATATATATATATATATATATATATATATATTTGAGTGCATAGAGTGGAGGATATCATAAGCCCTTGAGGCAATCAGACATAAAACACAATATTGAAGAGCTGTATTTAAGAGATTTAAGTTGTAAATCGGTCAGAACATGATTGAAAGGTTAAAGGGAAAGTTTACGCCCAAAAATGACAATTCTGCATCACCCGATCACCCTTGAGTTGTTCCACACCAGTTTGAGGTTTTTTTTTGTTCTGTTAAACACAAAAGTAGAAATTTTGAAGAATGTTGGATACCTTTTTATTTTACTAGTATGGTACTATGGAAGCGTTACCAACTTTCTTCAAAATATCTTTTTTGTGTGTTTTAAAAGAATCAAAATCAGAAAGAGCTTTATTGCCAGGTATGTTCACACATACGAGGAATTAGTTGTTGTTTTTTTTCGTGACAGAGCTTCTACAGAGACAGGACTAAAAAAACAGAAAATAAATATGTTTTAAGAATAGAAGTAAGTAGTGAATGCAAATATACAAATTGACAAGTGTATGTACAGCTATGTTACTATATACAACGTTATATGTGCAGCTGTTATGTGCAAATTGGCATGTAAAGTGTGTTGGTAAATAAGTGTATGTGTGTATAAAAGTGTATAGCAAGTATTGATGTTGGTTCCACAGTTATTATCATCAAGTGTGCATGAGATGGATTGCCTGAAGGAAGAAACTGTTTCTGTGTCGGGCTGTTCTGGTGCGCAGTGCTCTGTAGCTTCGACCAGAAGGTAAAAGTTCAAGGAGGCAGTGTGTTGGGTGTGAGCAGTCCAGAGTGATTTTAGCAGCCCTTCTGCTTGCTCTGGATAAGTACAGTTCTTGGAGAGTAGGCAGGGTTGTACCAATGATTCGCTCAGCAGTCCAAACTATTCGACGTAGTCTTCGGAGGTCGGATTTGGAAGCTGAGCTAAACCAGACAGTTATTGAAGTGCAGATGACTGATTCAATTGTCTAACTTGTTTAGAACAAGTAAAGGGTGAGTAAATGATGACAGAATTTTCACCCTTGGGTGCACTAACCCTTAGGGTGCGTGGTTTCCTCAAATAGGCTTGCAGTGACATTCACAAGCACATTCGGTCTGCTCTCTCAAAGTCTTGCTCCGTCAGTCAGCTTCATTTAGATTTCACACATGGAGAAGGTGATGTTGCCTCTGGTAGCTCCGCTCTGTATAATCCAGGGTTGCCTTTACTTACATCACAAGACAGGTGATTCACAATAACTATTTTTAATGCATAGTTATTTCTAGTGGGCGGCACAGTGGCTCAGTGGCCTCACAGCAAGAAGGTTGCTGGTTTGAGTCCTGGCTGGGCCAGTTGGCATTTCTGTGTGGAGTTTACAATGTTCTCCATGTTGGTGTGGGATTCCTCTGGGTGCTCTGGTTTCCCCCACAGTCCAAAGACATGCGCTAAAGGTGAATTGAATAAACTAAATTGGCTGTAGTGTATGTGTGTGCATGTGCAAGTGTATGGGTGTTTCCCAGTACTAGGGAAACTTACACTTATTTCTAAGATTTGCTTTTGAAAACACTATTGGTTGGGTTTAGGTCAGTGGTTCGAGGTGATCTGTAGGAAAACCTTGCTTTCTCCTGGATGTGTACAATAAGGACGTGTATCTGAAGCATACAACAAAATGTAAACCTAAGTAACGCATTTCAGAATTGCAAAAAATGTAGACAGCGTCCTCCAGTGGATTTGACATCTGAAACGTACAACAAAATGTACCTTAAGTAAGGTATTTTATATTCGCAAATATGTAGACAGCGCCCTGTAGTGGATTTGACATCTGAAACGTACAACAAAACGTACCCTAAATAACATATTTTAGATTCGCAAAAATGTAGAAAGCGCCCTCTAGTGGATTTGACATCTGAAACGTGCAACAAAACGTACCCAGAGCAACATATTTAATGTTTCTCAAAAATGTAAACAACGCTCTCTACTGGATTTGACATCTGAAACATGCAAAATAACATTCCCTAAGTAATGTATTTTATATTTTCAAAAATGTAGACAGCACCCTATAGTGGATTTGTCATCTGAAATGTGCAACGACACATACCCGAAGCAACATATTTTACGTTTCTCAAAAAAGCAAGCTTTCCAATGAGCTTGGGTTGAAATTGTAACCATCAAAAACAGTGCATTTTCATTGTTTCTAGTGTATTGGGATAGGATTAATTGGCTTTAACATGCTGCTTAACCAGTAGAGATGAACAGGGGCCATTACAGTTTTCATAAACATTTTAATTATAACCATTATAACGTTTAATTTTTTGTATTTATTTAGCAAGGTGAGCCCTAAGTAATGTATTTCAGATTCCAAAAATGTAGACAGCGCCCTCAATTGAATGTGACATCTGAAACGTGCAACAAAATGTACCCCAAGTAGCGTATTTCAGATTCCCAAAAATGTAGACAGCATTATCTATTAGATGTGACATGAAATGTACAACAAAACGTACCCTAAGTCATGTATTTTTAGATTCTCAAAAATGTAGACATCGCCCTTTAGTGGATTTGACATCTGAAACATACAACAAAATGTACCCTAAGTAACGTATTTCAGATTCCTAAAAATGTAGACATCGCCCTCTAGTGGATTTGACATCTGAAATGTAAAACAAAACGTACCCTAAGTAACGTATTTCAGGTTTGCAAAAATGTAGACAGCACCCTCTAGTGGATTTGACATCTGAAACATACAACAAAATGTACCCTAAGTAACGTATTTCAAATTCCTAAAATGTAGACATTGCCCTCTAGTGGATTTGTCATCTGAAATGTGCAACGACACATACCCGAAGCAACATACTTTACGTTTCTCAAAAATGCAAGCTTTCCAATGAGCTTGGGTTGAAATTGTAACCATCAAAAACAGTGCATTTTGATCATTTCTAATGTATTGGGATGGTATTTATTGGCTTTAACGTGCGGCTTTACCAGTAGAGATATTACAGTTTTCATAAACATTTTAATTATAACCATTATAACAATAAATTTTTTGTATTTATTTAGCAAGGTGAGACATCCCTCCATTCACGTTTAGTATATAGACACAATATTTTTCAGGTTGCAGCTGTTTTGCAGCAGGGAGATGTACACCGCTAATGATGAACATTCACATTTAAGCAAATAAAATGCATTAGTGTGTCAAAGATCCTACGTGATAATAAGAAGCAGGTGTAAATGAGCTTCTTCGCTGATAATGGTACACCTGCAGAACTTAGCATTGCATATTATCGCTTATCCTCTGCAATTTGGTTTCAAGGAGACGGTCTGTGTTGACAAATGAACACCTGCGAGCAAATGTTAGCATTTCAATTTGTTTCATTGTACTGTATGTCCTTTTCTGAACGTCATGCAGTCAAGGAACATCTTTATGGTGGGAAGTCAGAAGCACAGGTAGGCTAATCCTACATCTGATTTTGAATGTTACTCAGAGCTAGGTGACTTTTTAATCTACTTAAAAAATGATATATGCTAGCATACACAAAATGATTTTAAAAAGTAAATTAAACACAGTAATGGCTCATTTGGGCTAGTCGTTATTTTCTTCTTTAGATTTGTAGTAAAACTATGCATAATTTTGTTAGCTTAGACAATGAAATCTGAAACGTACGACAAAACATACCTTAAGTAACGTATTTCAGATTTAAAAAATATAGACAGTGCCCTCTAATGGGTGTGACATATGAAAAGCACAACAAAACGTACCCTAAGTAGCATATTTCAGATTTCCAAAAATGTAGACAGCACCCTCTAGTGGGTGTAACATGAAATGTACAACAAAACGTACCCTAAGTTATGTATTTCAGATTCCTAAAAATGTAGACAGCGCCCTCTATTGGATGTGACATCTGAAAGGTGCAACAAAACGTACCCCAAGTAGCGTATTTCAGATTCCCAAAAATGTAGACAGCACTCTCTAGTGGATGTGACATGAAATGTACAACAAAACGTACCCTAAGTCATGTATTTTTAGATTCTCAAAAATGTAGACAGTGCCCTTTAGTGGATTTGACATCTGAAATGTACAACAAAACGTACCCTAAGTAACGTATTTCAGATTCCTAAAAATGTAGACATCGCCCTCTAGTGGATTTGACATCTGAAACGTACAACAAAACGTACCCTAAGTAATGTATTTCAGATTCCTAAAAATGTAGACAGTGCCCTCTAGTGGATATGACATCTGAAATGTACAACAACACGTACCCTAATTAACGTAGTTCAGATTCCCAAAAATGTAGACAGCATCCTCTAGTGGATTTGACATATAAAAAAACCTGCAACAAAACGTACCCTAAGTAATGTATCAAATGCTTTAGTTAGAAAGTTTGGTTGCCAGTATAGTGAATTGATAATTAAGGGTAAATTTGATAAATAAGGGTAACTCTTAACCCAAGATTATTTTAATCAAGGGACAAAGGATAACTGGTTAATGAATTGAGGAAATGTTCATTATTACAGAAAGGGACAAATAAGACAATCTAACCACCTGGTTCCCTTTATGAAACCGACAGAGTGTCAGTATGTGACGAGTCGGGAATGAGAATGTGTTGCACTTGTAAATGTGCATGCAGTTACTACAGCTAAAGTAGCTATAAACATGGCAGTGTTTGATTTATTCACTCCAGTTAAAGTTGAAATGGCATACTCACTGATTTTCTCTCTGGTCTGCAGAGGAATGGCAGCTGCTGGAGCTCCTGATGTGAGAGATGAAGCTGGGAGGAATTGTGTGAAAACACTCAGATTTACCAGCCATTATAGCGGCACCTTTCACCTCTCATCATGCACTGAGAAAACAGACTAATTTTGGGCCCAGAGAGAAGATAACACTCCACATGCTCACTGACAGCACATATGGAGAAACATGAAACCAGATACAGAGGAAAAAGAAAAAAAAAATCTTGTTTTTACATTGATTAGTGAAGTCAGAGTTATTATAACCATCAAGAACTATAACAATACTCTTGTGCATTATATCAGCCTGTGATTAAATTTATCTAAATTTCTAATTGTTATTTAGTAGTGTCCTCTAGTGGATTTGACATCTGAAATGTGCAACAAAGCTTACCCTAAGTAACGTATTTCAGATTTGCAAAAATGTAGACAGTGCCCTCCAGTGGATTTGACATCTGAAATATGCAAGACAACATACTGTAACAAATTTTAGATTCACAAAAATGTAGACAGCGCCCTCTAGTGGATTTGACATCTGAAACGTGCAAGAAAACATACCCTAAGTAACATATTTCCAATTTGCAAAAATGTAGACAGCATCCTCTAGTGGATTTGACCTCTGAAACGTGCAACAAAACTTACCTTAAGTAATGTATTTCAGATGAGCAAAAAGTAGACAGCGCCCTCTAGT
>CAIGQZ010000253.1:7841152-7858062 GCA_903798205.1 Danio tinwini
TTTCAGATGAGCAAAAATGTAGACAGCGCCCTCTAGTGGATTTGACATCTGAAACGTGTAATAAAACGTACCCTAAGTAACGTATTTCAGATTTGCAAAAATGTACACAGCGCCCTCGAGTGGATTTGACATCTGAAATCTGCAACAAAACGTACCTTATGTAGTTCAAACTCGCAGAAAATGTAGAGAGCGCCCCCTAGTGGATTTAACACCTGAAACGTGCAACAAAACATACCAAAAGTAACGTATTTCAAATTTGCAAAGATGTAGACAGTGTCCTCTACTGGATTTGACATTTAAACGTGCAATAAAACATACCCTAAGTAATGTATTTCAGATCAGAAGATGTAGACAGCGCCCTCTAGTGTATCTAGGGGAAAAAAGCTAACCTTAATTTAAATATCTGATTTATATAATTTTTTTTGTATAGAAAACCAAAAGGGGAAACATTTCATTTATGATAATAATAATATCAATAATATTTATAATGATGATTATAATGTCAATAATTATACTATGACTACTATACTACTACTGCTACTACTACTACTAATAATAATAATAAAAATAAACATAATTAAATGATAATCGTTTTAGTATTTTTATTTATTATTATTAACAATGAGTAAATAAACAATATTTAAAACATTTCAAAGAAATAAAACAAAAATATTGTTTTATAAAGCCATAAACAAAAAAAAACAAACAATCATGTAAGCAGTCTTGTCAAACAGAAACTCAATAGGAGATCAGTGAAGTTGATATTTTTGTTTTAATTCAAATGTTTAATTCACCCCAGTCATGTGAAGAGGTCAGCCGGCCACACTGTCATGCACACACAACAAAGAAGACAAACAAACTCATTTAAAATGCTTCATTGCAAGTTTTCCCCAATAAAGGCTAAAAAACAAACCAATAGAACAGTATGTTGTTCTGACAGTCCCGAGGTTGAATCCGACTCATTACGGATCCCTTTTTTTTCACTGGGACAGGGTCACATGGATTATTTGACCTTAAATGATCACCTCAAAAATGAGTAATATTGCAGAAGTAAGATTATTGTAGAAATGAACACAAAGCAACATGTGGCGATTATTGTGAATAATCATATTCATACGGCAGCATGAATCACACTGCTGTGGGCGGACAGACAGATTTAATAGTGCAATATTTCTGTAGTGTTCGGATAAAAATATAGTAGCTGAGAATAAACAGATGAAGACGAGATGGACAATAGAGTTGTTTGCTTTTCTGTTAGATGATATGAAAATGCATATAGTGACAATATTGTAATATATAGACCCATAATTGTTATAATTGTTATTCCAAAATAATAAAAAAAATACTATTGTAATTTTACTATTATATAAAATTACTGTTGCAATTTTATATAATAATAATAATACTATTTATAATGATGTTGGTAATTATACTACTACTACTACTACTACTACTAATAATAATAATAATAATAATAATAAACATAAATAAATAAATATAATTGTAATTATTATTATTTTAATATTGTTATTTTATAATATTAATAGTAATTATTACTATTATAAAATAATAATAATAAAATGAATATTTTAATTGTATTTGTTTATATTATTAGTAGTATAATAATTATCATCATTATGAATATTATTACTATAAGTAAATAAAACTACAGTAATCATAAATTATTGTTATTTTGTTATGGTGATGATATTATCATCATGACAAAATAATAATAACAATACATTTATCATTTTCATTTTATTTCTTATAATAATATAATGATGCTAATTATACTACTGCTACTAAATATAGATAAATATAATTGCAGTTATTATCATTTTAGTATAGCTATTTTATGATATTAATAATAATTGTTCATTTAAAATAATAATTCAAATAATTATTGTAATTTTATTTATTTATTTTATTATTAATAGTAGTAGTGGTAGTAGTAGTAAAATTATCATAATCATAATTATAAACATTACTATTACTATAAATAAATAAAATTACAATAATTAAATTTTTTTGTGATTGTGAGGATGATATCATCATCATCATCATCATCATCATCATCACTAAATAATAATAACAACAATAATATTATCATTTTAATTGTATTTTTTATAATAATAATAATAATAATAGCATAATGATAATAATTATATTACTGCTACTAAATCTAAATAAATTAATTTAATTGCAATTATTATCATTTTAGTATTGTTATTTTATAATATTAATAATTATTTAATTAAATTTATTCATATTATTATTATTATTATTATTATTATTATTATTATTATTAGTAGTAGTAGTAGTAGTAGTAGTAGCAGTAGTAGTATTAAAATGATCATAATCATAATTATAAACATACTATTACTATAAATAAATAGAATTACAATAATAATTGTATTATTTTGTGATGATGATGTTATTAATATTATTGGGTCTATATATTACATAATTGCCACTATATGCATTTTAATGTGTTTTTATATAATCTAGCAACAGAAAGCAACAACTATTGAACATTTAATAATAATAATAATTATTATTATTAACACCATTGTTATTATTAATTATTATTGTTCTATCATTATTTATAATAATGCTAATAATAACAATAATAATATTAAAAATTATCATTGTTATTATAAATAGAATTGCAATGGTCATAATTTTAGTATTATTTAATATTAATAATAATTATTATTACTACTATTATTATTATTATATATAGTATAAGTACAATACAAATTTAGTATTATTATTCATAATAAAAACAACAACAGTAGTAGTAGTTGTATTATTAATAATAATAATAATAATAATAATAATACTTAAATGCAATCTGTATACATAACTTAATATATAACTTAAAGGACTGAAATGTGATGCATATGATTTGGATAAATATCCATATTTATGTCACTGTCCTCCTACAGCAGTGCATCTGTTGCCAATCATAAAGTCTTTTACATTTCATCTAGTCCACACAGACAAGCTCATCTGTCCGAGTAATTACCCTCAGGCCTTTACATATAATATGTATATACAGTTTTATTAACGTAAAATACATATTATTCCAGCCCGGAACCATCATGTAGGCTACGGTACTGTACACACACAGTTTAAAGTGACAACCAATAAGAAATAATGTTAAAAATAATGCTTTTTTTGTGCTAATGAAAAGATGAATGTATTTAAGACAAAAATATATATATATATATATATGTTTGTGCATTGTTTTGGCGCCGGCGGCTTTTTGTGAGGATTAGTTGCTTTGGTTTTATTCGATGTGACGTCTTCCATGTGGATACATTGAGGAGCTTCTCTTCTCTTTTTTAATTGGTTTGCTTTTACGTCTGGATATGAATTTGAGTATGTGCCTTAATGAAATACAAACTGCACTTCTGAAAGATACCCCTTCAAGGCACATACAGTATATATGCTGAACGCTGTAAAAATGGGAATGCATCGGAGTTTAAAATATGCCTTTGTCATTTGTCAAGGATATAACTACTTACAATATATGCACTGTACAGTATTATAAAATGCTAGCGATTTACATACATTTACATGAGTGCTGCGACCGACGTTTGCTGTGGAAATCCGGAATGTCAGGCGTCAAGTTGATTGGTGTTAGAAAGGCGAGCTGTTTGAGCTTGACTAAAAAGAGCGGCATATATTCCCGAAGGAGGTTCTCTCATTAATTAGTCGTGTCTGAAAGCGAATTACTTTTGGGCTTTTGCATACCTCAGTGATCCACATCAGGACAATTAATCCAGATTTCGTTTTTTTTCTGCAGGAAAACATCGGCAAGGTTCCAATCTTTCCACCTGAAACCCGTGAGACTTGTTTTTCTGTCAAATATTATCACTATCATGGCAGCTTTTGTCTCGTTTGGTCCACCGAGGTACAATTAGGTCATGTCCACATTTACACAGGTATTTTTATAAGCACTTTCGCTTTTTTTTTTTAAATCTCTGTCCACAAGAAAATGAAAAACTGCAGTGTGATGCATGTTACAGCATACCTGCCAACATTTGTCTACGAAATTTCCCATTTTGGCGTTGTGTTTGTCTGAATAATACATCTTATTGTGTTAGTAACTGCACTCTCAGAAATAAAGGTACGAGAGCTGTACATTTTCTAAAGGAACACATTTGTACTTAAAAGGCGGTCTACACTGGTAACTCAAAAGTATATATTAGTACCATAGACTGTAAAAGATATGGACGTAGTATCCGTGACGTCACCCATAGGTTTCTGAACACTACAAAAGAAGCTACAAGTAGGCGCGGCCAACCGTCGTCATTTTGTTCGCTCGTCATCGCACCAATCGCGGGATACCAAACAAGGCCAAAGAGGCGGAGCTACAGACGCATGCTGGATTCTCTGCATTCTGCTTAGACCTGGCTTAGACAGACTTTTTACTTTGGGAGAACGCTTAATACTTCATTACCCAAGACTCGTCGGTGTTCTGACCAAAAGTGCTTGGTTGTATACTATATCAATAAAGTGTTCAGACTTTTAAAAACACTGTTGTAATACATTGAGCCACTAAACATTGTTCTAATGACGTTTTTCTACAGGAGGAAAACGAGACTTACTTCCAAACACTTCAGATATAGTCTATGTTAGGACATGCAAGGCTGTTTATGAAATCCAGGGATAACACTGTATGACTACGCTGTATGACTACGCGAGTTGCCGCTTGATTAGTACCTAAAACATTTAAGAGGTACAATTTTATACTTTTTAGGTACTCAAATGTTTTCCTGAGGTATTGATATGGACCTTTTAGGTACAAATGTGTACCTTCTGAAAAGGTACCACCACATTGACAGCTCTCATACCATGTGTCTGAGAGCGTGTACTCTGGTGTTAGAAACTGTATCAATACGCTTATTTCACGAGGCAGCCATTTTAAAAAAACGAAAGCGGGGCTACGGTGGGAAGAAACCTGAAAGTATAGAATCAGCAGCACTGTAAACATTGCAACAACATGCTGTGGACTACAAACCTCCAGCTGCAGATATGGTGTAAACATCAATTTAATATCATTTAGTTCAGTTTATTTTAAACAATTAAAAGCATATTAGGCATCAAACGAAAGCATGATCTCTTTAAGAGTCAATCAGTTAAGTGTCCTTCAAGGCTTCAGTTCATGGCACCAGGTAAACACCATGGGAAAGCTTCCCTGTTTCAGCCAATGTAACCCGGTGAGCGATAAACCAGAGCAGTCCTCTGTAGCACATCCTCGTGTTGTCTGTAATACTGTTGTACCGGTACTAAACGTCCATTTCCTGCTGACATTTAAGCGTGGTTGATCGCGTTCTTAAACATCATTGATTTGCCATAGTGTTCACTAGTGCTCAACACAAATGACTGTGATTGGCTGTGAAGGTCATCAGTTCACTGCTCTTCACTGAATGCAAACACAGATACAAGGACACTGGAGTGTTTTAAAGCTGCGAAGATCAGTAGAGTCATCGGCGGATCGCTTGTCTGTATTTGCACTCGGTAAACATCGGTGAAGTGGCATCTAAATGGCTTCTAAAACGTTTATTTGGGAAAGAAAATGTTAGCTAACTAGTAGCTTTTCCCTTAACTTAGCTGAAAATAAGGTCCGATATCCATTTTTATTTTCACTATCCATTCAGAACGGATCTTCGGGTCACTCGAAATGCAGTGAAATATTAAATTTGTGTCACTTTTTACACTCTCAGAAATAAAGGTACATGAGCTGTCACTGGGGTGGTACCTTTTCAAAAGGTACAAAATTGTACCTACAAGGTCCATATTAATACCTCAAGGGTACATATTAGTAACTAAAAAGTACAAAAGTGTTCCTCTTAAAATGTATAGGTAATAATATATACTTTTGAGGTACAAATATGGACCCTTCAAGTACAAATGTGTACCTTTTGAAAAGGTACCACCCCAGTGACAGCTCTCGTACATTTATTTCTGAGGGTGTATTTGCAGTCAGGTAGACAACAATACGCCATCACAGACGCCGTTCCTGTGTGACTCTAGGCGATATTTCCAGGTTTCTTCCCACCGCAGTCTTGTTTTCGCTTTTAAAATGGCAGCTGCGTGAAGTCAGTCTATAGATCAGGTTTTTGGGTGGCCACTGCGATTAGATACTATTCCAAAGTTGGCGACCGCGGGGTGTTACAGACTGTGCCATAAAGCTGAGGACCAGGTGCAGGGTGAAATTAAGGACGTTTTGCAGAAGAAATAACAAAACAGGAGGGTGGCGGGAGATGGGTCTGAAATACGAGAGACTCTTGGGAACAACGGGAGTGTTCGCAGGTTTGTGTTAGGTTTATGCTGGGTTCAACATGGAATTAAGTATTTGCTTGGGTACATTGCATACGTCAATGTCTCGTGGTGCGAACAATTTGCCTTATTCACATCTACCGCTTTTGGTGTGTACCCAGCCATGTTAACCAATCAGAAAGGAGAAAACATCATGCATGTTGATGGCATGAGGTGAAAACTCTGGTTGTAGTGTCGTCACATGACCACACTGTTCCCAGAGTTAAGCCGAAGTCACACTAGAATTTGAGCTTGCGAAATTCTGTCGTACGGCGCAGCGTAAAGGGGCGGGATTAAACAAGACGACTAGACATTTAAAAAAGCGAGTGATTGCTCCATGTTTTAAATTTCTGTTCAGAGAGGTCATGTTTTGATCCTGGATTTGTCTCACGCAGTCAAGTGATGCGATTTCGCAGGTCAGAGTTCACCAAGCTTGAACTTTGCACCGCAGCAACCTGCGAAACTCCGAAGCATGACCCTGCATTTCCGGTCTGACGCATTCGCGTGCATATGAATGGAAGTCTATAGGGAGAAAAGCCCTGTGTGACCGCGGCTTTAGCGCAAATCTTCACTCTGGCCGGAGTTTTCAGAAAGTTTCTGTTTCAGTCACCCTATACTTTGTTTTAGTGTGGACAAACAGCCAAACCTTGCAGAAAAAAAGTGCGGTTTTGAAAATACTCGTGTTTGTGTGGACAGGGCCTTAGAGACCAGCTCTCATCTGAGACTGATGGTAAAATGAAATGGTAAAATGAAACTTTAATCCCAGCAGGCTTCTAAGTTTGTTATTTGCAGTGTTATTTTATTGATTAGTTATTGTCAGAGTTGGAGTCTTGATCTTGAGACATACAGTAAACCTGGCCTTTGTTTGCACATGAGTAAAATAAATCACTGTGGATTTGTTTTTGTTCTCAGGATGTGTTCACATTTGTACAATAGTAGTTTGGTTCACTTATTTGTTTTATCTATTAACAACAACAACAAAAAAGATTCTAGAGCCTTATTTATAAAATTCGATCTGAGATCAAAATCTCGATTTGGTGTGATGCTGAATAAATTGAGAATTCTCTCTGAATAGACAACTGAAATCAACTTACTACAGATTATGACAAAGTATGAATTGCTGCATTCTGTTTATATCATCTAAATGATGCCATTTTTATGTTGATTCCGATTTTATCTACACACATTCATAAAAAGCAGGGGTGCCTAATATCAGTCCTGGAGGGCTGCTGTCCTGCATAGTTTAGCTCCAACTTGCTTCAACACACCTGCCTGGAAGTTTCTAGTAGATGTAGAAAGAGTAAAATTTTCTGGTTCAGATGTGTTTAATTGGGGTTGGAACTAATATATGTAAGACGCCAGCCCTTCAGGGCCATGTTTAAGCACCCCTGCATTAAAGAAATCACCTGTAATGTTGGAAATGGATTTTTTCTTAGGCCCTAAACTGAGCATTTGGTAGGTTTTGTTAGATCAGGGGTGCTCAAACTTTGGTCAGTGTCGTGCATAGTTTAGTTCCCATCCCAATTAGACACACCTGAATCAGGTAATCAGGCTCTATATATGTATACTAGAAGCTTTTATTCTGCATGACCTTCCAGGACCGAATTTGAATAACCCTTGTTTGGATTAAAGACCACTCCACTTTTTTTGCTCTAAAGTTAAACATTTGAGTTTTACCATTTTTAAATCCATTCAGTCAATCTCCGTGTCTGGCAGAGCAGATTTAGCTTAGCTTAGCATAAATCATTAAATCGGATTAGACTCAAAGAGAGTTTCAATAATTTCCCTAATTAAAGCTCGACTCTTTTGTAGTTACATTGTGTACTAAGAACGAAAGCAAAATATTAAATATAGGTAACAGCACTGTGTTATGTGCTGCAGCCATAGTACGGCAATACATTTCCTTGAGTATTATGTCAGAACGAGAGTATAGTTTCTAGCCATATCAACCTACAAAATAGCAACTTTTCATTTTCTGTCATTACTAGTAAACGTAACAACAGTATATAGCATATTTAACTACAGAAGAGTCAAGCTTTAAATAAGAAGTTAATCAAAACTCTTTAGTCATTTTGGAGTAAGAGGCTAATGGCCTAATCTACTTCAGTGATCTAAGCTAAGCTAAAAGTGCTTCAGCCTGACCAGGGAGATCATCTGAATGGATTAAAAAATGTTAAAACTCAACTGTTTAACTTTAGAGCCTAAAAAAGTGGAGGATTCCTTTCAATCAAACCAAGGGTTGCTCAAATCTAGTCCTGGAGGTTTGGTGTCATGCAGAGTTTAGCTTCAAATTTCTTCAACGCACCTAGTTGGAAGCTTCTAGAATACCTATTAAAAGCCTGATTGCCTGGTTCAGGTGTATCTACTTGGGATAGGAACTAAACTCTGCAGGACACTGGCCAAGTTTGAGCACCCCTGATCAAACCAAACCTACCAAATGTGAGCATGCGCTCAATCAGCTGGATGGATTACAAAAACACTTAACTTTAGAACAGGAGTCACCAATCTCGGTCCTGGAGGGCCGGTGTCCCTGCATGGTTTAGCTCCAACTTGCCTCAACACGCCTGCCTGTATGTTTCAAGTATACCTAGTACAGTAAGTACTTGATTATCTTGTTCAGGTGTGTTTGATTAGGGTTGGAGCTAAAATCTGCAGGACACCGACCCTGCAGGAACAAGTTTGTTGACCCCTGCTTTAGAGCCTAAAAAAATGGAGCATGCGTTTAATCTAGCCAAACCTACCAAATGTGATCAGATGCTCAGTTTAGGGCTTGAGAAAAGTCTATTTTCCAACAGGTGATACTAAGACTATGGTTCTGAATGTCATTTTAGCCACTGTAAAATCTGTCCTTGGTTCTATCCTTGGTCTGGGCTTTGTAGGGTCTCTTCTTGACTCCAACTCTGCTTTATTGTAGCTGCAACACAGATCCTCAGATATTGTATCCCGGAAACAGTAAGAGATAGTGAAAGTTAAGCTTAAAACTGAAAAGTGACATGATTGCTGTTATTCATCGCAGAGAATGAGAACTGTTGATTACATCCAGTCCCTTTCTCTAAAAGAGGTGCTCTATGTTTTTTTTTCAATTAGCATGAGAGCAATTTTAGGCTCATTTGCAGGGCGTCCTCTGAAGACATCATAAAAGTGTAAAATACATAAATAACCGTCTCTATCGATGCATTTAAACAAGTCTCATTCAAATAAATGCCATGGCTATGGTTGCCAGAAATGCAATCATTCCTGGGGTTAACATACATTATACATTGATTGCTCACAATGGAATAATAGTCGACTCAACGTGCTTTTATTTATATAAATAACGATAAGTAAAAATCATCGGTGATGCCATTACGTTCCCATTGTGTGGCCCTGTTTTAGTGGGTGATTTCAGAAGTTCATCGTTCATCTAAAAAAAAAAGGTTTAAAGGATTATTTGCTTTTTAATATCAGATCCAGTGTCCCCTTGTGACAGTATACGCATATCATTTTGAACAAAGCACATGCAATTATTCTTCTCTCACAACCGACTTTTGCTGTCTGTCGCCTCTAAATATAGCGCGCTTGGAAAGTCTCTACACACATGTATAATTTACAGAAAACGGTTGAGAAATGAAACTAAAACAAAACAAAAAACGTTAACAGAAATAATGACGCACATCAAAGGACAACTAATGCACATGCTATGTTTGGCAACAATATTTTGGCATGATGTGAATCAATGTCTTATTTTTCTGTTCTTAAATAGAATTGCTTATAGAAAACAATACCTGATACAGTGTAGTCCTTTTCAAATCAGTTTTTTTAATCGTTATTTCTCCTTCGGTAGGTGTGTGGCACTTGAAATCTCACGAAAAACCGGAGGCTGCTCACCGTTTGATAAAACACTTTCTCCACACGTCCCTTAAAAAAATTATAGATTTATATATAGATATATTTCCCTCTGTATTATTCAAAACACAAGTGTGCATCTTCTGATAATGTATCAAGGTTGTAATATTAATATATCCAAACCCAGCTGGGGTGCTGCTCAAAAGGGCAAAGAAAGCCCAGGCGATGTTGTCTGCAAAAATAGATATCCATGCACTTCATGCTTTTATTTTGAACAGTTCCTACATATCCATCAGTCGTCCTGCTTGCATGGTCGCCTCCATGCAACAAATGGCAAGAAAGTGCAGGAATGAGGTTTGGTTGAGCAGCATTGGATATATCTCTGTATGTGTGCGTGTGTTCAGATGGACTTGCGTCGTCTCATGAGCCGGAGGTTTTCCGTAAAACTGTGCAGCCCAGGAGAGATGGAGCTGATCGGGGAAGGAAGGAAGCTGTTTTTCAAGGTGCTCGGTGAGATCTCCTCGATGCGGTAGGACACCGTTGAGTGGTAGTGATGGTACTGATGCGGGCTCAACTGAGAGCCGAATGAGTTCTGCTGTGGAAACGCACCTCCGCCACCTCCTCCCAATCCCAACCCGAGGCCGACCGAGCTCCCGAACTCATGCGAGTGGTAATGCATGCAGGAGCAAACCGACTGCAGATCGGTGACCTCGGGACGATACGGGTGCTGCTGCTGTTCTCGTCTCCGTCGACTCCTCTGAAGCGTGTCCTCTTGGATGTGGATGATCATGCTACTGCGGTTCCCCGCCAGGGAAGCTCTCTCCTCAGCATCCCGTCGCTCATCCTCGCTATTCATGGTCAAGAAGCGTAGCACCACCAGATTGAGGAAGGCCCCGATGACTGTCAGCCCCACTAGGATGTACATGAAGCTAAACGCCACATAAAGAGGCTTTTTCTGCAAGGCTTTGTTCTTCTGGAGGGCCACAAAGTCCCCGAAGCCAATAGTGGTGAGCGTTATGAAACAATAGTAATAGGACTGGAAGAAGCTCCAGTCCTCATAGCGGGAGAATGCCGCGGCGCCGATGCAGAGCGTGCCCATGCAGGAGAAGAAGCCCACCGTCACCATGTTCTCCATGGACACCTCTGTGATGCGCATTCCGCAGCACTTCTTGATGCGCTTTAGCAGGTACTTGACGAAGGTGTTCATCCGCTCGCCGAGGCTTTGGAACATCACCAGCGTCAGCGGAATCCCCAGCACGGCGTAAAACATGCAGAAGGCCTTTCCAGCATCCGTGCCTGGAGCCGCATGACCATAACCTGAAGACCAAAGAGGCCAGTGGTTAGATCAGAGATGACGACAACACAACAAAACCTGAGTGGGCTGCAAGGTTATTTTAGTAAGTGAAAACTAAGACTAAAACTATTGTGGAAAAATTATTTTAATTGATAATTTTTTTTTTTTTATTAAATGAAATGAAAAACTAAAACTAAAAGAAGCTTAACAACTTACTGAAATAAAATAATGCTTTGCAGAATTTAAAGTCATTTTCAGGTTTAATAAGCATTCATATGTCGAAGTTAGGGAATACCTGTAGATGGCGCTTTTACAGCTAAACCAATGCTAATCCAGGCAATTCGTAGATTTTTGATTTAGTGGCTAATTTGTATGAATGTGTAGTAAAGTTCGTTGTATGAGGGAAGAAGAAGACAGGGTCGGCGATATCAGGTAAGACAATACTTTTATTTTTGGTATATTCACACCCCACGTGTAGCTGTGCGGGTGTGTGTGTGTGCGTGCGTGCGTGCGTGCGTGCGTGCGTGCGTGCGTGCGTGTGTGTGTGTGTGTTCTCTCCTCTCTCCCTCCCGGCTGCTCCTTCTCTCCTTAAGAAGGGTGTCTCTCCAGCCCAATCACTAGAATAAACAGGTGTTACTTATTATTTCTGATTGGCCTGCTGATTAGCCGCCGGGCTCCTAACATGCTCTCCACCCTCATTGGGTATTCGATCATGCTTACCTCTCCACAGAATGAAAGCAAAAAACAGAAATGTGTGCACATCTAAAAAAATCTCGGAGACAGGTGCTCGATCAAAAATAAACACTAGCAAAAGATCATAAGAAAATCGGCAACACTGCCACTTTAGCTCTTAAAAGTCTTTATTATCACTCACACAACATTTCGACTTTTCTTCATCAGGTAAAACAATACAAATAGGAATTTTGCAGGTGTGATGTGCTATATTTATATATTGAATACTCTGCCTTTGAGGAAGTTGATATATCGATTGGTATTGTTTATCTTTTTATATCTTTAAATCGTTTGTGTAATGGTGTGTATCTCCTTTTGTCATGTGTATATTGTTTGTAGATGTGGCTGTTCAATGGCTTGTTTGCTGATTGTGATGATTGACTGCAGTTGTAAAGCCGCGGTCACACTGGCCTTTTCTCCCCATAGACTTCCATTCATACGCACGCGAATGCGTCAGACCGGAAACTCAGGGTCATGCGTCTGAGTTTCGCAGGTTGCTGTGCAAAGTTCAAGCTTGGTGAACTCTGACCTGCGAAATCGCATCACTTGACTGCGTGAGACCAATCCAGGATCAAAACATGACCTCTCTGAACAGAAATTTAAAACATGGAGCAATCACTCGCTTTTTTTAATGTCTATTCATCTTGTTTAATCCCGCCCCTTTTCGCAGCGACGTACGACAGACTTTCGCAAGCTCAAACTCTAGTGTGACTTCGGCTTAATGTGTAGAGCTTTTTCACTATTTCTTGAGGATACCCATTTGTATTGTTTTACTTGATGAAGACCATGTAGGTCGAAACGTTGTGTGAGTGATATTAAAGACTTTTGAGAGCTAAAGTGGCAGTGTTGCCGATTTTCTTTTGATCTTTTGCTAGTTTGGATGAATCTCATTGTACAAGTTAGTATGATTTGCTCATCTCCCAATGACGGTTGGGTTTAGGGGTGGTGTTTGGTGCCACACCTCCTTTTAAAAATCGTACATTTTCATACCACTGAACTCGTAGGAATTAGTACAAATTAGCCACTAAACTGACAAAACATAAAATAGTTACGTTTCCTCATGAGATCAGGCTGAAAAAAAGTTGAAACTGGATTAAAATTAGTTTGTTGTCTTGACTTGTTGTCATTTTTTTACAGAGTGCATTTATAAAAAATGTAACCACAGAAAAGAGTTGTAATTACGTGCAGGTATATTTAAATACAAATACAATGTAAAAACCAGCCTAATCTCATGAGGAAACGTAACTATTTTACATTTTATTAGTTTAGTGGCTAATTCATACAAATTCGTAAGAAAATGTACGATTTTTAAAAGGAGGCATGGCACTAAACCCCGCCCCTAAACCCAACCATCATTGGGGCATGAGCAATTTGTACTAAATTGTATGAATGAGATTGTACGAATTGATACGAATTAGCCACTAAATCAAAAAAGTTACGAATTGCTGTGAGATTGTGTTGGTAAAAACATGTATAACTCATTTAATTGTTATCAATATATTTTAATTATAGTTCTAAAAAAGCTAAAGATTATCTCGTGATTACATCTTCCCAAAAACTAAATGCACCAATCATAACATCACAATCATCAAATCTTGGAAGAATCATTTAGTATACCGACTCAGAAAATCAATACTGTTAAAGAACCTTGATTTTTGGGCAGTCCACTTTCCCCAAGTTGCTCTGAATAAGACAGTCTGTGTCTGAAATCACTGTGCTGTTTTCCAATTGGGATAAAAGTGTTAGCTCAATTACAAAGTAGTAAAGTAGAACTAAGGAGCTGCTCTCAACTGCACCAGAACTCAAAGGGTATCGCATACAGTTGAAGTCAGAATTATTAGCCCTCCTGAATGATTAGCCACCCCCTCTTATATAATGAACTGCCAACTTATCCAGCACATGTTTTTTTACACACGGATGCCCTTCCAGCTGCAACCCATCACTAGGGAACACCCACACACTCTCATTCACACACATACATTACAGACAACTTTAGCTTACCCAATTTACCTATACCACATGTCTTTGGACTTGTGGGGGAAACCAGAGCACCCGGAGGAAACCCATGCAAACACAGGGAGAACATGCAAACTTCACACAGAAATGCCAACTGACCCAGCTGAGGCACGAACCAGCGACCTTCTTGTTCTGAGGTGACAGCACTACCTACTGCGCCACTGTGTCACCAAGTCTTTATATTAACTTTAAACACCTAAGATTACTTTTATTGCCAACATTTCCCTCTCTTAATTCAATCCCATGCAAAACATGCTGGGAACTACAAATCCCCTAACCAGGTAGTTAAACCAACACAAATCCTTCATATTGTTCCAACACAAAACGCTTACAGTAACTTAACTTAATGCTTTACAAATGTAAGTGGACTGAACATAAAACAGAATTTGGCCAAAGAAATTACAAGAATTGTGTTGTTTCAACTCATTTTTCAACTGTGTCACAGTCTGGTATGGAAGCTGCTCTGTTGCGGAGCGTAAGGCACTGCAGCGGGTGGTGAAAACTGCCCAACGCATCACAGGGACCACTCTGCCAGCCATAGAGGACATCCAGAGGAAACACTGTCTGCGCCGAGCACGCAGTATTCTTAAAGATTCCTCTCACCCTGCTCACAGACTGTTTTCTCTCCTGCCTTCTGGCAGGCGCTTCAGGCTCCCCCGGACAAAAACCAGCAGACTAAAGAACAGCTTCTTCCCCAGAGCTGTCTCCCTCTTGAACTCTGCTCCCCACTGACTTTTTGCCCCCCTAATACACCCCACTCTCCTCTCCTCATAACTCAGACTCATCATAATCACTGCACTACTTAACATTTGCACATTTAAAAATTGCACATATTCATTGCACTGATTCATTTATCTGAACTGTACACACCTACTGCACATGTACATTTGTAAATTATGTACACATCCACTGTACATATACATTTGTAATTATGTTTATCTATCTGCACACTTCTGATTATTAATAGCAACCTGTACATTTATTCATCTATTGTAAATCTCTGTTCATAGCTAACACAACCTGTATATAATGTTCATAGTACATCCATTTGTAAATATCACCATAGTTTTTCTATAACTGCACTTTATAACTTATACCTGTATCCTGCACTTGCTGCTATTGCACTCCTGGTTAGACCTAAACTGCATTTCGTTTCCTTGTACTTGTACATGTGTGATGACAATAAAGTTGAATCTAATCTAATAAAAATTTTATACAGGTAGTTTGAACAAACAGCAGTAATCATTTTTTGAGTGTAGTATTCAGCTTAACAGGATATTTAAAGGCTTAACTAGGTTAATTGGGGATGTTCGGGTAATTAGGCAATGTTTGTTCTGTAGACAATCGAGAAAAAAATATATTGCCTTAGGGAGCTAATAATGTCAACCTTAAAATGGTTTTTAAATAATTAAAAACAGCTTTTATCCTAGCCAAAATAAAACAATAAGACTTTCTCCAGAAGAAAAAATATTATAGGAAATACTGTGAAAAATGTCTTGCTCTGTTAAACATCCTTTGGAAAATATTTAAAAAGGAAAATTCACAGGAGTATTTCAAGAGTTCACACTTAGCTGATGATTGATAATAAAGCTTGTTTGGCATGCTGTCCCGGGAGAGAGCCCTGAGCTTGTAAGATCCTCGAGCTCTGGGCTCCCTCCCGTTTGCAGGGCGAGAGTGGAGTTTAGGAGGAACGTCTTACTGTAGGAGGAAACCGGGGAACCCGGGGAAAACCCACGCGAGCACAAGGAGAACACTAATCTAATCACTGGGCCACCGTGTCGCCCATCTGAAAAGGAGGGAAAGTAGAGGTGGGTGGGTGGGGGTCTTCAAGACGAAGATATTGAGATAAGAAAACTCTGGTTATTTATAGTGAGTTAGGAGTCGTCTGATTGGATAAACGATCATAGGCTAATGCAGGAACAGCTGAGAACAATCATAAGCACGTGATCCTCTAGAAATTTGTTTATACATAAACTTCACTAATTTTGACTTTAACTGTATATCGACAAGCAGGAATTAGCCGAACGGTGTGCTTTTACAGTTTAGCCTAATTGCAAACTTGCCAATTCCTATCGTCTTCATCAAATTCCAAGAAGCCAATCCTTCAATTTCCAAGAATTGAAAGTTATCCAAATTTTGTCTTTCTCTGCGAACACACTCAGACAGAAAATGTGAGCTGAGTCACGCAGATCTTAGCCAAAAACGCTGAGTATAGGTTGCGCAAACCAGGTGTCTGCTTGATCTTATTCTGGGTTTAGAGATTACAGGGGGGGCGTCCAATTAATGGCATCTCTCCTCTGTTGCCACTTTGGCCCGTTTCTTTGGGTGGCGAGTCGGGAAGGTGGGCGTTACAGGTTTAGAAATGAAAGAAAGAAAGGATAGTGGAGCCAGTAAAGCTCTTAGCTTAATTAGACTTTTTCTGGAAGTAAAAAGGCTAAATTCGCTGACTCATGTTGAAGCCACTGAGCCTTTCTAACACAGTCTTTTGCTGATGAGCAAGAAAATAAGTGACTTGACTATAGTAAAAATGTATTACATCCCACCCGACCATGCCAAGGCAAGTATATATCTTGCATCTTTCATTAGCATTGAGAAGGTATCATAGCATACACTAGCGTATGATTAAGTGATACCTGCTAGCACCGGTTAGCAGCTAACAGAGCAACCAACTTAGCCATTTAGATTTAGCAGAAAACAGCATATATATATATAT
>CAIGQZ010000253.1:7863062-7874971 GCA_903798205.1 Danio tinwini
GAGAGAGAGAGAGAGAGAGAGAGAGAGAGAGAGAGAGTAAGAAATAACTGACAGTGAGTTGTTGAATTATTCAGGAATAATGGTGTTGATGCGACCATGACATGAAGTGGAGTGTCTGTTACACCTCAGGTGTGCATTATTTTTAAATATTTCAATGGACTAGAGTACATTATTACGCTTATACCATGGTTACGTCCCCAAGACATTGTTCAGAATGTTGTAGTTCAAGACATTTGTCAGGTGTTTGTCTTCAAAAGGCTCCTGTGTGTAAGGACTAGTTTATCATCCAGCGTAGTGATATGAAACTGTAATGCAGTCTAAACCTGACTGAACCTACTGTAACTGCAGATTCAGCCAATCAGAATTAGGCATTCAACTGCCCCTTAGTGTGCGTATATTTATATCTAGAATGTATTATATACTACAGCACAAAACACATCAAAAATGCAATTTGATTTGATGTCAATATATTGACGTCCACACTTCACATTGACCTTTTTACCACCAAAATAACGTCACAAAAAGTATTATACTATAGAAATTTAATTCCAAAGTTACACTGGATTTTGGATTTTGCATTGTAGGCATACAAACATTTATGTCAAAACACATTCGTCCTGTAATCGATTTCTTGACGTGTTTCTGACGCCAATGTTAGATGTCAATTTGATGTCATTTTGACATCAAGGTAGTCAATTGACATCAAATTGATTTGCGTTGATTTATGTTGATGTTGTTTTGACATCAAAGTGCCAGCTGGGTTGAGGTGTCCACAATTCCAGGTGTGAAAATCCTAAATATGCACCATTTCACCAGAGCTTTTGTCGTGTGAAAGCTCTGATTACCCAAGTCTTGATGTCAGTACATAAACTGTTTACAGTGTAAAGATTTTGAACTATACGTGTCATGTGATATTGATTCAGCGAGCGACAAACACATAGTATTGGCTTTGCGTGATTCCCTGTTCACCTCGGTGGCGTTTCTCCTCCTCCTCCTGAAGCTGAACGCTTGCTTTAGCGAGAGCTCTTGAGTGGGATGTGAGGAGATTAGAGCTGATGCACGTAGGTGGTTTATTTACTGTCAACGCAGAGCCTTGCAGAGCTCTGATACCGTGAGAATTTAAAAGCATTTTTATCGCTATCTGTGGCAGTGGGTTGATCTTTTACACGCTTGGGTGTTCATTCCAGTCCTGGCTGTTGATGAGCTTAGTCATACTGCGTGTGCATGCGGTCTTTCTCACTACGACATACACTGAGCTAATGGGAGAAATGCATAGGGAGCTGTGAAAATGATTCAGATTCAAAATAAGCCACGACGAGCATCCATGAATAGTTTTTTTTTTTTTTTAACCGATGATTTTACCAAATGTATTTTAAACAAATGTTTTTCGGCGAGACGCTGCAGGTGAATCAGTGTAAGGCCATGTCCACACTAATGCATTTTTGTTTAAAGTCCACATGAACTAGAAACTGCGACAGTTTTTTTCATATTGTGATGCAGTTCCTAGAGAAACTACATATTAAATGGGAATACAGTGGGCGTGGCTCGTTTTTTCTACTGCGAGCTGATTGGATGTAGTGAAGTAGGCCTTTTATTCAGAAAGACTGCGAAAATGGGTTTGGGGAGGGTTATCACATCCTAACAGACTCCTCCTCCTTCTCGTCATTTCTGTTTGTTGTCAAAACTGACAGCTGGAGGGCCGTGGTTAAGTATGTTAGACACGCCCAATACCTCAGACAGACCTAACCTGAGAATTTAACTGAAAAAAAACAGCAAGTGCATTTTCAGATTTTCACTAAGTGAAGTTTATGTATAAACAAATTTCGAGAGGATCACGTGCTTATGATTGTTCTCAGCTGTTCCTGCATTAGCCTAGATCGATTATCCAATCAGACGACTCCTAACTCACTATAAATAACCAGAGTTTTCTTATCTCAATATTTTCGTCTTGAAGAACCCACCCACCTCTACTTTCCCTCCTTTTTAGATGGGCAACACGGTGGCCCAGTGATTAGCACTGTTGCCTCACAGCAAGAATGCCGCTGGTTTAAGTCCCTACTAAATCAGACGACATTTCTGTGTGGAGTTTTGCTTGTTCTCCCTGTGCTCACGTGGGTTTTCCCCGGGTTTCCCAGTTTCCTCCCACAGTCCAAATAACACGCACCCTAAGTAAATTGAACACACAAAATTGATTCCATAGTCAAGCTCTAAGCAAGCACTCCTCTCCTCAGTCATCCATTTCCACCTTTCAGCTAGAATAAGCCGGGGGAGTTTATCGAGATCTACCTGAGCTCAAACTCTCCTCTCGCCCTGCAAACGGGAGGGAGCCCAGAGCTCGAGGATCTTACAAGCTTAGGGCTCTCTCCCGGGACAGCATGCCAAACAAGCTTTATTATCAATCATCAGCTAAGTGTGAACTCTTGAAAGATAACAAAGGCAAACTATTTTTTTTTCTTAATGCATGCACAGATGAATTGTTCACCACAAAAACTAGCAATGCGAGCTACCAAAATTATATAGTTAGTTTTGATTTCATTTGTACTTGAAAAACGCATATTTTTCTCTTTGTTTTCGATTTCCGTCCACACCGAGACAGCATTTTTAGGAAACTACATGTATCTTTTAGAAAACGTTGTCTAAAGTGGATACATTTTGAAAGCGCCGTTTTCATGTTGCAGTGTGGACTGTCAAAACGGAGGCTTTCGAAAATGATAGTCATGTGACCAATTCAGCTTACATGGTAGTTTGTACAAACTTCATATTGCCTTTCTTCACAGAACACAGAATGTTTCAATCCGGGCTCATTCTAAAAAAAACGTACCCCTGTATACATTTCTGGAGAGCGGCAAATACATCCCAGGAGGTATGTTTTTTTGCACACTTTTTCTTTCGTGAGTGCCATTCATGCCTACTCTTCTTGTGTATATCCACCAAAGGCCGCTGTCGACTGACTGACTGACTGACTGACCGATTGACTGACCCACCCTTCTCCTTTCCGAAACCCAACCAATAGTGTTTTCAAAAGCACCAATTGACCATCGCTCACCCCTTCCATAAACCAAACTGACAGTGTTTTCAAAAGCAATCCAAAAAAAGAAAAACATTTGCAACAGCCTACTTTTTACCAAGTTTTTAGATTTTAGTCTGCCGGCATAGCGAATTATGTAGCCAGAAGTATGTATGGCAGCATCTCGTCTTTATAATAAATTTTACAGTGCGGTATGACGCAGTTCCTGTTCGCACTCACCAACTGACCGCTTACCTCCGTATGGACAGCTTTCCCACTGTTACCAGTTTGTCCAGTTGCTCGCTTTGTACGTCGATGGACTTGAGACGCAGAGAGGAGTTGACCACAATGACTGGGTTCGAGTCTGGCAAAAAAACGGTTCCAGAAAGCAGGTAACAAAAATAGAAGGCCAAAAATACAATAAACAAGGTGAAAATGTGGTAAAATCTGAATCTTTTTCTGGAATGATTTTGAAAACAATGTCGGTTGGATTTAGGGAAGGCGGTGGGTGGATCAATCTGTGCTTTTGAAAACACTATTGGTTAGGAAGGAGGAGGGTTGGTCAGTCGATTAGTCAAAATATGTCCCAGGAGCTACGTTTTTGTGTTTGCAAATTCACCAGAGGCCGCTGTGTATGCTTTTTAAATAAAACCACCCCAAACCACCCACCCTTCCCTAAACCTAACCGACAGTGTTTTCAAAAGCACAGATTGACCCACCCACCCACGTCCCTAAACCCAACTGAGTGTTTTCAAAATCAAGCCAGAAAAAGAAAAGCCCTCACGGCTGTCTGATTTTTCACCACATTTTACCACTTTCTCACCCTGTTATTTACTTGTTTATTTTACTTTTTGCCTTTTGTTTTTGTTTTCTGGAACTGTTCTTCACCGGACTCGAACCCTGTTGTTGTGGTCAACTCCTCTCTGGGTCTCAAGTCTGCCAACGTACGTGGCGAGCTACTGGGCAAACTGGTAACAGTGGAAAAGCCGTCTACATGGAGGTAAGCGGTCAGCTGGTAGCACAAAAAGAAACAGAACTCATTGGTGGCGTCATACTTTATTTTAAAGACGAAATGCAGCCATACTTAGCTCTGGCCACATAATTTACGCTTTTCAGAAATGTATACAGTGGTACGTTTTTACAATGAGCATGTGTTGCAACAAACCATTACATCATGTTGTAAAGATTTTAAAGTTAAATCCTCTTCAAGGTGCACTGAGCAGTAAAGTCACTTTTGCAATTGTGCATCACACATTTCAGCCCAAGCGTCTTGTTGTTTTTCTCTCTCTATATTACACATTAGAGCTAATTAATATTGAGCTTTGACACTTTTATAACCCATGAGTAATTATTCTAAATGAGTGAATATTGGCAGAGTTGATTAATTGGTGCAATGATATTCAGATCACATCATAACAACAACAGCTGAGTCACTGCTCTTCTCACAACGAGTCGATGCAGAGGTTAACATTACATCATTCACTCCTCATGATGAAGATTGAAGCATTTAACCTTTAACAGCCTATGAAAAAAAACAACAACTCTAAATTGCAAAATATTAATTTGAAATTTGGACCAAACATTGCAAAATCTAAAATATTGCATAAAATAAGAAAAAAGTTCCACATTTTACCAGCAATTTAACTTCAGAATAGTTCATGTCTGCATGAAATCTAAATATACAATTTATTTTGCTATAACAAATGTGTTAAAGCTGTTTTAAACTTCATAGCCCTTGCCGTGGCTGAAGCTGATGCTCACCTTTTAAAAAATGTAACTACACATCGCAACGACACGTAGCACAAGCTCTGTAATTGGTCGGCTTGGTAGCGGTGATGAGTGTGAAGGTGCTGTGAGCCGTGAGCCCGATGGAGTAAGTGTTGAGTCCTGTGAAGGAGCTCCAGATGGAAACTTTAGTTTTGTGTTTACGTTATGATTAAAGTTGTTGCACATCCGCCGGTTCCCGCCTCTGAATGAATGAGTTTTAGCTACTTGTACATTAAGTTAGCGTTCAGAAAAAACAAAACACCTGCGATGAAACTCGACACAAAGGAACAGAAAAGCCTACTGCCAACTAGCATTTCTGAAGTGTTATTGCAGAGCAACACAAACAGCATGCAGAAGTACAAATGGATCACGCTGATCTCTTGAAGCAGAAGTATAAGAGGCCAATCACACCGATCAAATGCGAGGTGCACCACACTGCCTTTTTTGTTGACAAGAAAAAAAAAAGTGCTTGCACTTTTTATGTCGCTAGGCAATGACTGAATCAGCAACATATTGTTCGCGAGTGTTGCTGTTGTTATTGTTATAATTTTTAATATTTAATAATATTGTGATATTCAAGATTTGTGATTCATACAGCTCCGAATAACTTAAAACAGTAACCACTAGTATCTCCCCTATCTTCAAAACTTTCCGTAGTTGTCTTGACAACACAAACATTGCTGTCACCTCAACAGAACCTCACCTCTGCTTTCATTTGATTGGAGAATGAAAAAGACAGTACTGATGTAATGCCCTTTTTCCGCTCAGAATTGACTTTTTTTCAACTGCGTGTGCACAGCGCACAAATGTAAAAACGCAAGGAGCAGCAGGCAGTTAAAACACAAGATGCACAGGGCCCATAAGCAGCGTGCAAAAAAAAAGCCATTACTAAACCATTCAAAAGAATGTGCATCTAAACACAAAAAGCGCATTCTGTCCCTAAACCAGCCTTTCAGGAGTTCACACTAAGCTGATGATTGATTATAAAGCTTGTTTGGAATGCTGTCCCGGGAGAGAGCCCTGAGCTCATAAGATCATTGAGCCCGGGGCTCCCTCCCGTTTGCAAGGCGAGAGGGGAGTTTGAGCTCAGGTAGATCTCGAGAACACCCCTGCTGTAGTAGCTGATGAACAGATAGTGATTGCTCTTAAGAAATAACTTCTTACTAGGAGCATGTCTATGGTGCCGATTTGGATTAGTCAATTAACTTAAGTTGCATGTTTTTGAACGGTAGGAAGAAACCAGAGAACCTGAGGGAAACCTACGCGAGCATGGGGAAACGTGTAAACAACGCACAGAAACGTTGGCTGGCTTGATAAGGACTAGAACCAGTGACATTATTGCTGTTAGGCAACAGTGCTAACCACTGGGCCACCGTGCCACCCATCTAGGAAAGGAGGAGGAGTAGGGGTGGAAGGGGGAATTCTTCAAAACAAAGATGGCTGTCATATGGAACCTAGGGTATTTATAGTGGCTTAGAAATCGTCTGATTGGTGAATCATAAATTGAATAATGCGGGGCCGGCTGCAAGCAATCATAAGCATGTGATCCTCTCGAAATCAGTTTATAAATAAACTTCACTTATTAACACATTAATTGCAGTAATAACACATTGTTAGTCTTAAGGTGAAAATTTATGTGCAAGTTATTTCACTGCTAAAATCTAAATCTAACTATTTGTAAAATAATAATAATAATGAATTGCAGTTCTTTCTCTGATGAGGTCAGTTTAATGGCTTGGATGCAATATGCTTAGCCACTCCCCCAAAAACATTAGTTGAAAGGCGATAAAAAATTAAGCCCCGCCTCCCTACTAAATATTCAGTTCCAGCTGTAAATAAATCATCAGATTGAAAAAAAAAAAAAAGTTTGCAGCAACTTCCGGATCACGTGGACTATAAGAAATCAATGTCATAGAATAACCCAGTCACAACAAATTTAATAATTTGTTGTTCTGACCAATTGTCATTTTCTGAAATAAATAAATAAATAAATACGATAAATAACAATATTTTTATTTGAAAATGTTCTCAGAACTTTGTAGAATAACACAAAATAACATTTTACTCAAATCAATACCTAATAAATGCTGGGAATAAATGCCAGAATTGTTCACAATTTTTACATTGGTCCCAGTTTTTAAATAGCTGTAAGTACAGTTTGTCAAAATTATTCACCCTCCTGTGATTTGTTTTCATTACTTTTTCAAATGTTTCCCAAGTGATGCTTAACAGAGCAAGTAATTTTTCACAGTATTTCTTATAATATTTTTTCTTCTGGAGAAAGTCTGATTTGTTTTATATTTTAGCTAGAATAAATGCAGTTTTTTATTTTTTTTAAACCATTTTATGGTCAATATTATTAGCCCCTGTAAGTACAAATTTTTCATATGTCTACAGAACAAACCATCGTTATACAATATTTTGCCTAATTACCCTAAGTTGCCTAGTTAAGCTTTTAAATGTCACTTCACGCTGAATACTAGTATCTTGAAAAATATCTAGTAAAATATTAAGTACTGTCATCATGACAAAGATAAAATAAATCAGCTATTAAAACTGTTATGTTTAGAAATGTGCTGAAAAAAAGCTCTTCGTTAAACAAATAGGGGGAAAAATATACAGGGGGTGGCTAATAATTCTGACTTCAACTCTATATTAATGGAAGTGATCAAACAGTGAAGCACATATGTTTTTATAGGTCATGTTAGTTCTGCAGAGAGAGCTTCGTCTCTATGAGTCTGTGTGTTTTTTTATTCCCCTAAGGAGGAATCGTTTTGATGATGCTGATAATCGTTTTTTCGTCAGCTCTGGTTTTTAACATCATGCTTTTTCTGATATGATAATCTCATTATTCCATCCCTGCGGAAAACAGAGCCGCTCGTTCAGCAGAACGCAGGCCAGGTACACAGACACAGGTGTGTATGTGTATGTGTATACCTTGCAAACGTTCATTCATTCGTTTTCCTTTGGCTTAGTCGCTTTATTCATCAGGGTTTGCCACAGCGGAATGAACCGCCAACTATTCCAATTATATGTTTTACTTCCAGCTGCAACCCAGTACTGGGAAACATCCATACACACTCTTACACGCACATACATACAGTACGACCAATTTAGTTCCTCTAATTCACTTATAGCGCATGTGTTTGGACTGTGGGGGAAACCAAAGCACCTGAAGGAAACCCACGCCAACATGGGGAGAACATGCAAACTCCACACAGAAATGCCAACTGACCCAGCCAGGACTCGAATCAGCGACCTTCTTGCTGTGAGGCGACAGTGCTGACCACTGAGTCACTGTGCTGTCCCATCTCAATTCAAATTTTCAAAATTTTACACCTATTTTACCCCTTTTAGAAGATGTAATATTAATATTATGGTTCTTCTGAGTGTGCCAGTTTAGGTTCAGTTCAAAACACAATTCAGTTTTTTTATTATGATGTGTTAAAAAGTGTCATTTTGGGGGCGTGTACACAGCTCGTTGTTTAAGGGGCGTGTTGCTTCACATGAAAATTAGTTTGGATTCTAATTTTCTAAATCATTTGTGTCTTTGTATAGTTTTACAGCCAACTGTGTGCTAGTTTAAAGCTCCGTGCTTGTAGCCTACACCGAGACTAATAACCAAGCACACTGAATTAACTTTGACTGAAGGGCATCACACACCGGATGCGCCGCAACACGGCGCGCACATGACAGTTGAAAGTATCGAACACTTGCGGCGCCGGTGTGTGTCACCTGATAGAAACTTATGTTTATAATTCAGAAATGCATGCCGCTGCGTGGCGCGACGCTGCGTGTCACAGAGCGGCGCTTCTGGTGTATGACCTGCTTGAGGCTATAACTAAAGGGCGTCATACACAGGATGCGCCGCTCAGAGCCATGACACGGCACACCAGACGCGCACATTCGCATGTTATTTAAAATGAAACTATTCAGATAACGCTCTGTGGCACAGCAAAAATAAGAACAGTGTCCTGAGCAGGGCCAGCGCATCCATAGAGGCGACCTAGGCGGCAGAATAGTGAGCGAACCCCCCGGTCCTCACTTTCATCCGCGACACTGTGAAATGCATGGCGCTGCGTGCCGTTAGTTCATTATTTCCAATGGAGGGACGCGCACGCTCGCACTTTCCAGCTGCACCATGACAGGGAGCTTCAGTGACCATGGGAAATGCAAACTGCTGAAGTTTAAGGAAGATGCAATAAAAAGTACACATGTATGCAAACACTGGCGTGGAGGAGAGCGATAACGTGGTGAATGTTGAGCCCTTTTTACTGTGAATTTTACAGTTTTCTTAAGTATACCGTGAACTGAAAAAATTTTAGTGTATTTTTATTGTCAGATTTCTGAAAACCACAGCTTACAGCTTTTTACTGTGAATTTTACAATTTTCTTAAGCATAAACTTATCTTAAGCGTAAACTGAAAAACATGTTTACCATATTTTTACCAGAAGATTTCAAGCAACCCCAGCTGCCAGTTTTTTACTGTTAATTTTACAGTTTTCTTAAGTATACTGTAAACTGAAAAACATTTTAGCGTATTTTTAAGAGAAGATTTTTGGAAACCTCAGTTTACAGTTTTTTACTCTTAATTTTACAGTTTTCTTAAGTATTCACCTTATTCTCCGCGTACGAGCGGGCGCAGCCATTTGAATAATTTTGGCTGGATACTTCCGGTCTCATTTACTTCCATTCATTTTTAGAGGTTAAAAAGAGCCTGTTATGCTCCATGATGTTGCAAACTGATGTTTTCTTATTAAATTATTCTATTTTGTCTGTATAATCATGCAAACACTTGTTTGTAAAGCGAGTAGTTTGACCGTTTTCAGCCGTTTATTATTCTTAGTAATTTCTCCCATAGGCAACTGAATCTGAAGTTCTAATACAATCGTAAAAACGAGCGCACTTCCGCATTAAAGAATAAGGTCAATACCGTGGACTGAAAAACATTTTAGAGTATTTTTAAGAGAAGATTTCTGGAAACCACAGCTTACAGCTTTTTACTGTGAATTTTACAGTTTTCCTAAGCATAAACTTATCTTAAGCGTAAACTGAAAAACATTTTTACCATATTTTACCAGAAGATTTCAAGCAACCCCAGCTGCCAGTTTTTCACTGTGAATTTTACAGTATTCTTAAGTATACCGTAAACTGAAAAACATTTCTACCATATTTTTAAAGGTAGATTTCTGTCAACCCAGCTTACAGATATTTGCCATAAATTTTAACCCTACCATAAACTTAATAACATTACTACTGTATTTTTTACAGTAACTTTTTGGCAACCACAGCTGCCAATTTTTTACCGTAAATCTTACAGGATTTTTATTTTATTTTTACAGTGTAGTCAAACTACTAGTAATCACTACTTTCAATTACTAGAAAACTAGTCAAAGCTAATGAAAAATTCCACCAGTTTTGGATAAAAAAAAAATAAAAAAATAAAAAAACTTGATTACTAACCCTGACCCTAACCCTAAAGTCTACACCGCATCTACCAGTTGGTTCCTAAACAGAATGATGCATTTGCATAAAACTCTTGCACGCACAGAAAGTCTTTCTTAAACACACGCATGGATGCATTTACCCACACAGAGACACACACACACACAAATGTACGAATGCATCTGGACGCAAACACACTCCTCCTCGCACACGCATGAATGAATTCGCGCATAAACACACACTCGCAAATGTCATCCTGCCATGTGATTTAATGAACTCGGTCACCCTTTTAGATGCAGTCTCTCTCTCTCTCTCGGAGGACTGAAGCGTCTAATTTCTCATCAGATTCCTGCTGTTCGGACGCACCTGCTGTGCTTTTTAGCGAAGCATATCTGATGTCCCACACACTGCTGTCAGTCCTGCATTGTAAAAGCCTTCAAAAGCAATTAAAAGTTAGCAGACTCATGTTTATGTGTGGTTATGTGTGTTATGTGTGTTATGTGTGTGTGTGTGTGTGTGTGTGTGTATGTGTGTGTGTGTGTGCATGTGTGCGTGTGTGCGTGCGTGCGTGCGTGTGTGTGTGTGTGTCTGTCGAGCGATTTCCTCTTGAACATAAATGCACGGCATCTTGAGTGTTTGCTAGAGAGCACTCGAAGCAAGCCAGAAAAGTGTTGTAAAATCAAGAAAAACACCCAAACATGGCATTCGAACTAATGCAGCGCAAGTCCAAATTGAAAATCTGTTTCATTTCATTTCACGCATGTATAATCACAACAGCAGAACACTGAAAAAAATGATTAGTTGGATTTGCTCATTTTTTTAAGGTAAGTGGTTGCAAACAATTTATATGGGCTGAATTTAAACAAATTAAATTTAATAATATTCAGCTTCAAGCTGCGGTCACACTGGACTTTTCTCCCTATAGACTTCCATTCATACATACGCGAATGCGTCAGACCAGAAACGCAACTCGTGCATCTAGTTTCGCAAATCGCTGCGTTGGAAACTTCAAGCCTGGTGAATTCTGACCTGCGAAATCGCATCACTTGACTGCGTGAGACCAATCGAGGATCAAAACATGACCTCTCTGGACAGAAATTTAAAATATGGACCATTCGCTCACTTGTTTAAATGTCTAATCATCTTTTTTAATCCCGCCCTTTTTCGCAGCGCCATACGACAGAATTTCGCATGCTCAAACTCAATTCAGCCCTTATAATTTGCTTGCAACCAAATTGTTTACCTTAAAAAAATGTAGTAAATTTAATAAATATTTTTTTTCAGTGGAATATGGCGCTCAAACACATAGAGTTAAACTTATTTTAGTGCAATTCCACTTAATTCTTTATTCCCAGCAGGTACACAACGTTATAAGACAATAATATTAGGTTAGATTTAGGTTGTGATGTCAGGTGGCCAAAATTCAATGTCTAGCCAGCATCCAAGAACATTATTTTGACGTCCAATAATGACGTCAAATGAGGTTGATATTTGGTTCATTTTAGGTTGTGTTGTAAAGTGACCAAAATCCAATGCTGAGCCAACATCATAAACCAACGTCATATTGATGTCAAATACTGACATTTGTTCATTAGGTGTGGCAACCAAAATCCAACGTCTGATAGACGTCATAGTGGTAACGTCCACACAACGTCAAGCTGTAACATCATTAGACGTTGATATTTGGTT
>CAIGQZ010000253.1:7887638-7897827 GCA_903798205.1 Danio tinwini
ACAGGTTTACTCACTTTTTTAAGTCAACTAATCACTTTAAAAGCAACAGGTTTACTCACTTTTTAAGTAAAGTCAACTAATCGCTTTAAAAGCACGGGGTTTACTTGTTAAAGTAAAGTGATTTAATTATTTCATAAGCAACAGGTTTACTCAGTTTTTAAAGTAAAGTCAACTAATCGCTTTAAAAGCAACAGGTTTACTCATCTTTTTAGGTAAAGCAATCGCTTTAAAATCAACTGGTTTGCTCCCTTCTTAAGTCAACTAATTGCTTTAAAAGCAACAGGTTTACACCTTTTTTAGGTCAACTAATCACTTTAAATGCTACAGGTTTACTCACCGTTTTAAGTAAAGTCAACTAATCACTTTAAAAGCAACTGGTTTGCTCACTTTTTAGGTAAAGTCAAGTAATCGCATTAAAAGCAACTGGTTTGCTCTCTTTTTAGGTCAACTAATCGCTTTAAAAGCAACATGTTTACTCACCTTTTTAGGTAAAGTCAACTAATTGCTTTAAAAGCAACTGGTTTGCTTATTTTTAATTAAAGTCAACTAATCGATTTAAAAGCAATTGATTTACTCACTTTTAAGTAAAGTCAACTAATCGCTTTAAAAGCAACTGGTTTACTCACCTTTTTAAGTAAAGTCAATAAATTGCATAACATTAATGAATCCTCCATTAGCAGAAGGGATTATTTCAAAAACATAACCAAACTTCTATTGTGTAAAAGGTACATACAAACACTTTAACCACAAATTCCAGAAGGCCCCAACTGTTTGAATACACTATACAACTCCAAAGCTTATATATTGTATAATAATAGAAAAAAAAAATTGAACTTGGATGAAATCATAACTTAGAAAAATAGCTGAATGAATAAAATGCTGTAAGTAAAGGGACCGCTGTGCGTAAGATGAGCTGAACGGACGAAGCCTCACAGCCCTAATGATCACACACTGATATCTTGTCAAATTTAACAGAGACATTGGTTAAATGGCACCAAGCTCAAGCCGATCTCACAGTTGTGCACATCAGACGCCGGGTATTTATAGACTGTGTATAGATGTGAACCTGCAGCTCGCTCTGTGTAGGACACACAACAGAAAGAAAAACACTGTGGCTGAGATGATTATGACCCCTTTACACTTTACACACACACACACATTACAAATTACAAACGCAAATGTCTTTAAAGGTCTTTTTTTATAATATAACTGAAAATAAATGTAAATTTTATTTTCTAAAACACATGGGGACCTGAAGCTCTGAGTGATGTTAACCTATCCAATACCAATGGAGGGATTTGGCTGGGACACCAGGATCACCCCTACTCTTTACAAGATGTGCCATGGGATAATTAATGACCACATAGAGTCGGTACCTCGGTTTAATGTCTCATCCAAAAAACAGCGCTCACTGACAGCATAATGTCCCCTTCACTATACTGGAGCATTACGACTCAAACAGACCACAGGTTGAGCACCCCCTGCTGGCCTCACTAACACCACTTACAACAGCAACCTAGTTTTCCCATGTGGTCTTCCATCCAGGTACTGACCAGGCTCAGCCCTGCTTAGTTTCAGTAAGTAACCGATCTTGGGCTGCACAGTGATATGGGCTGCATTGTAACATGTATATACACAAAAACAATCGCTGATATACACAAACACACATGCACGCACACACAAACCCTTCTATTCTATTCTATTCTATTCTATTCTATTCTATTCTATTCTATTCTATCCTTTACTGTAATCAAGACACACTAGCCCAAAGTTTGGGGGATTAAGGGGAACAAATAACTGCCACTTCTCAAAAATGAAAACATCTGTATAATGCAATTAGATTTTACTACATTTTACTACATACACTACAGTAAACTATATGCTATATGTACAATTGATTTATGTGTAAAAAAATACTGAAGACATTTTTTGCTATTTAGCTAAATTGTTTGCAAGAACATCCCACCCAAACACACAATTACACACACACACGCACACACACTCTGTCCAACTGCTCGCTAACGCAAATTCCTAATCACCCAATCACATGGAAGCAACTTAAAGCGTTTAGGCATGTAGACATGGTCAAGACGATCTGCTGCAGTTTAAACCAAGCATCAGAATGGGGAAGAAACGTGATTTAAGTGACTTTGAAAGTGGCATGGTTGGTGGTGCCAGATGGGCTGGTCTAAAAATTTCAAAAACTGCTGATCTACTGGGATTTTCACGCACAACCATCTCTAGGGTTTACAGAAAATGGTCAGAAAAAGAGAAAATATCCATTGAGCTGCAGTTCTGTAGACACAAATGCCTTGTTGATGCCAGAGGTCAGAGGAGAATGGCCAGACATGGTTCAAGCTGATAGAAAGGCAACAGTAACTCAATTAACCACTCGCTACAACAGAGGTCTGCATAATAGAATCTCTGAATGCACCACATGTACAACCTTGAAGCGGATGGGCCACAGCAGCAGAAGACCACACCGGCTGCCACTCCTGTCAGCTACGAACAGGAAACTGAGGCTACAATTTGCACAGGCTCAAAAAAATTGGACAATAGAAGATTGGAAAAATGTTGCCTGATCTGATGAGTCTCGATTTCTGCTGCAACATTGCGATGGTAGGATCAGAATTTGGCATCAACAACATGAAAGCATGGATCCATCCTGCCTTGTATCAACGGTTCATCAACGTTTTTTATTGGTACACTTTAAGCCCATTAGTACCAATTGAGCATCGTGTCAACGCCACAGCCTACCTGAGTATTGTTGCTGACCATGTCAGCCCCTTTATGACAACAGTGTACCTATCTTCTGATGGCTTTGTCCAGCAGGATAACACACCGTGTCATAAAGCGTGAATCATCTCAGACTGGTTTCTTGAACATGACAATAAGTTCACTGTACTCAAATGGCCTCCACAGTCACCAAAGCTCAATCCAATAGAGCACCTTTGGGATGTGGAGGAACAGGAGATTTGCATCATGGATGTGCAGCTGACAAATATGCAGCAACTGCGTAATGCTATCATGTCAATATGGACCAAAATCTCAGGAATATTTCCAGCACCTTGTTGAATCTATGCCACAAAGGATTAAGACAGTTCAAAGGCAAAAGGGGGTCCAACCCAGCAATAGTCAGGTGTACCTAATAAAGTGGCCAGTGAGTGTACACTACTCTCTCAATCACACACACACACACTTAAACTTTTACTAACACACACACACAACATTGTTAAAGATGTGCTTAAATTGTACAAAGTGAAAGTTTTAAACTTTTTAGCAACATTTACACTTAGCGACTGAAATGACTCTGAAACAGTTCATAAATATGAATAAAAAAAAACAAGAACGCTCCACGAATGTTACATTTTGCAAAAAGCATTCATGAATGCAGCCCAATCACATTATCACATCTCACTGCAAAAGCAGCCTGTTTAAAACAGGGGACCGTCCTGCCAAAATGCATTTAACCACTGATGTCACACACACACACACACACACACACACACACACACACACACACACACACACACACACACACACACACACACACACACACACACACACACACACACACCCACACACACACACACACACACACACACACACACACACACACACACACACACACACACACACACACACACACTCCCACACACACACAAGCATCCTCTAAACTGCAGACGGAGCTGTTTAGTCAGCATCAAACTAAAACTACATGAACGATAAAAGCAATTAGGCAAGAAAGAGCTCAATTACAGCATCTTTAATATAAAATACCACACACTGGCCTTCTATTCAACTGTACATGCAGTTTCATTTAGCTATATGACTGTCTCACTTAGGGTGGCTCAATGGTTAGCACTGTCACCTCACAGCAAAAAGGTCGTTGGTTCGAGTCCCGGCTGAACCAGTTGGCGTTTCTGTGTGGAGTTTGCATGGTCTCCTCGTAGTGACGTGGGTTTCCTCCGGGTGCTCCAGTTTCCTTTACAGTCCAAACACATGCACTAAAGGAGAATTGAATAAACTAAACCGGCCATAGTGTGTGTGTGAATGAGTGTGTATGGGTGTTTCCCAGTACTGGGTTGCGGCTGGAAGGGCATCCGCTGCATAAAACATATGCTGGAATAGTTGGCGTTTCATTCCACTGTGGCGACCTCTGAAATAGAGACTAAGCCGAAGGAAAATGAATGAATGAACATGACATAATCATCTACAAGACTCTCAATTTAGAAAGCTTTTCTGACCAGCGTAGTGATTCCATTGTCATCCTTGTTATCCGTCTCTCTCTGTGTGGCCTCTAAACTGTTGTATTTCCTTGGCGAATCGCTCCCGGAAGACACAATGAAGTTACCGAGACCTGTTCGTGAGATGTCAAGCAAGAGCCAGAGAATATAAGAACATAAAAGAGGCAGAAAAATTCCTCAGGAGAGACGAAGCTGTCTTTTCTGATGCCGCCACGCAAATGCAATACAATCCTTGCTGGTGAAGAAGCATGTAATATCAACATCTCCTGAGTTTTACGCTAGCACAACCACAACTATTAAAGTTCAAAAGGGTTGTGTTTCACAAGCGTATACGATTTCATTGTTTTAAAGGAACAGTTCACTGAAAAACGAATATACTGTAATGCTGTGGTGTAAAGTAACTAACTACAAATATTCAAATTACTGTAATTGAGTAGTTTTTTTCAGGAGTTGTATTTTACTGAGTAGTTTTAAAAATTTGGACTTTTACTTACCCTTGAGTACATTTTTTGTGCTGTATCTGTACTTTTACTCCACTACTTTCCTTCAACCTGCAGTCACTACTTAATTTTTTTCTCGTCTATGGAGATTAGAAGAATCAGTCCTGAGAGTCCAGTCCAATCAAACCGCACATACCGTAGAAGGTAAATCACATCATAATGAACTACCTCAAGACGTGTGCACTTTATAATTGCAGCAAACTGTTTGGAAGTATTAAAAGTGTCCATGAAGATGTTTATCTTTACGAGCATTGATCCAGAGACTGTTTAGATGCATGTCACTGATGAGAAGATGACGGATGTTTACTGTATGATGACCGAAATGGCCTTAAACACTCAGCAGGCACAGGACGTCAACATGACGTCTGATTGACGTTAAACTCTAATGTCATATGGACGCTGCATTTTGTTTGGAAACGAAAATCGGGTTGACGTCAGAACTCAACGTCAGGCCAATGACCAATGTACAACCTAAAACCAACCAAATATCAACGTCTAATGATGTTACAGCTTGACGTTGTGTGGACGTTACCCCTATGACATCTATCAGACGTTGGATTTTGGTTGCTGTACCTGATGAATAAATGTCAGTATTTGATGTCATATATGACATTGGTTTAAGATGCTGGCTCGACGTTGGATTTTGGTCACTTACTAACAACCTAAAATCAACCAAATATCAACGTCATTTGATGTCATTATTGGACAATAAAATTACGTTGTCCTTAGCTGCTGGCTTGACAATTAATTTTGGTCACCTGACATTACAACCTAAATCTAACCTAATATTAATATCCATGATGTTGTGTGCCTGCTGGGCAATAACTAGATGCACTACAGAATGTTACGTTTACACACACATGCACAAATTACATGTAAACATATCAGCTTTTAACAGCGTAATACTCACTACTCACTACTCTTGAGTACTTTTAAAAGGGCTACTTTTTACTCATACTTTAATTAATATTTACAACAGATACTTTTACTCTACTCGCACTACATTTTTAGGCAAGTAATGGTACTTTTACTTGAGTATGATCTTTCAGTACTCTTTCCACCACTGACTGTCATAGTGTTTTAGTGACCCTAATATCCTTATATGAGTGATTTTCTTCTGTGTACCTTTAAAAGGAACATTTGTGAGGATCATTGTGACTATTATTTTTCAATATAAGTACAGTAAATGAGACTGTCAAAGTGATAAAAAATAGCCTAAAAAATATCTCTGTCAGGTAACTGTTTCTGTATTGTGTGATTCACATGTATTTTCTGTTCATTTAAGGTTGCGAATTGCATTATAGGATGTTGATCTCTGCTCTGTCCACTTTTGATGTTGAAAATTTAGCTGTACAGTTTAACAAAGGGACTTTTAGTGCCTTTTTAATAGTTTGCATGTATAAGAGATGATATATAGAGAAATAAATCTGAAAAATAACAGAAAATGTACTGGCTGTTTATTATAAGGTTTTTGTAGGGTAATATCCAGGGCTTAATTTGTGCTGGAACACGCCGGATCCGGCACCTCATTTTACCGATTCCCCTCCTCAACCACCCTCCTCCTCCACCATCTGTTCACTTTCACTTTCTTCCGCGACTCCCCAACCCTCTTCACTTTAGTCCGCGACACCCCCGCCCCGCTCACTTTCGGCCGCGACACCCCTCCACCACCCCCCACCCTTTCCCGGTCTCCACTTTTGTGCATGACACCTCTCCATCATCGGGTAACATGCCGGATCCGTTTCCCCGATCTGTTCTGGGACCTTGCAATTCACAAATTAAGCACTGGTAATATACCAACGCCAACCCAGACAATATATCACTGCAAACTATAAGAAATGTTAACAAAAGTCACTTTTTCCCAACTTTTCCACGTTAAAAATTGTTGGAAGAAAGATCAAGCTCCCATAATTCAAATCAAAAGCATAAATAAATGCGGAAAAATCAAAAATAAAAACATGAATCACCAAATATGGAAAGCTGCAAATTTAGGGATCTATTTTTTTTTACAGTGTATAGATACCAGTGTTCAGTTTCCTGTCTAAAAATATAAATTAAATCCAAGCTTTTCTGACCGCAAGTTGATTTGTTCAAGAATCAATTTCAACACACTGACTTGATTCAGTCAGAAGATTCAAATGATTAAACAAACATGACTCAAGGTTCAAGATTTTTAGCTTAAATAGTCTGTCTGGGTGGTTCATAGAATGAAATTGAGTTGCTATTTGCGCTTCGGGAGTCACTAATAAAACATATACAGTTTTAGGAAAAATCAACATTATCTCATGGCAATTGATCCCTTGCTAAGCCCCGCTCTCCTTAGTTACTGTTGTTATGCCTGTCAAGCTTTCATGCCTGGCACGTCTATTACAATACGTATGCTCCAGTGTCAGACATTCCCAGGGATATAATTAGTCATTTTTGGTGAACAGGTGAGATATCTAAGAAAGCCAGACAAAAAAGGACTGCAGTATGCATTACAGGTGTATATTCACGACTAAATACGCAATAATTTTTATCAAAATTGAAGCTAGGTTAGCCTAGCCATCTCATATGCTAGTTATACAGCAGGATAGTTGAAATAAAAAAATAATCTAATACAAATTAAGACACTTGTCACAGCTACCAGGCCGACCAATCACAGAGCTTCCGCTACGCGTCATTGCGATGTGTAGTTAGATTTTTTGAGCTATACAAGAGCTATACGACCACGCGAAGGCTGTGCCGGACCATGCGCATGCGCTGGTACCAGAAGTATAAATCAGCTTTAATGAAAAAGTTACGAATTGCCGTGAGATAGCATTGAATATTCCAAAATGCACACAAAGAATGGATAACTACCGACATTTACTGTAGCTAAACATCTTATGTGACCATTAATACTGAATTAGCGCATTTTTCACAGCCGTTTTTTACTTAACCCAAGTTTGTCGAATGCAATTTTCTTGTGTAACATTTTGCTGCGCAAGGACACCAGAAACGATTTCTGGGAACAAATCTTCCATAAGACTGTCCATTAAACACACCATCCCCAGCAGGAAATGACATCACCAACACCTGCTCCACTTTATTGTTACTCAACAGGGAAGCATCAGGACCTCAGTCGACAAGCAGACCTCATGCTGGATGAAAAACAAAGAGCCAAAGATGAGGAACAGAGCCAAAGATTAGTTATGCTGACTCACGGGGAGAAAAGAAATACAGAGGAGATGAAAAAAAATAAAACGAGGTGAGATATTAACTTCATAGATCAATATGTCTGAGTCTCTCGATGAGCGGAGGGCACTAAAACAAGAGACTAAATAAGACGATGTTGAGAAAGATTAGATAAGATATGAAGAAAACAAGAAGATGTGACCAGCTTCTCTTTGTCAATTTAATATGAAAGCCGTGCCCTCTAATAAAATCATTAAAGCATCATGCTTTAATCATCCGCCGTATAAAACTTTTAAAACACAATTTAAATTTCTCACACCGCTATGAATAATAATAAAGTCCACACACTCTGTTCGCACTACACACCACTCCACTACACTCTCAGAAATAAAGGTACGCAAGCTGTCACTGGGGTGGTACCTTTTTAAAAGGTACAAATTTGTACCTGAAAGGTCTATATAAATACCTCAAGGGTACATATTAGTACCTAAAAAGTACAAAAGTGTTCCTTTTAAACTTTGTAGGTACTAATATATACTTTTAAGGTACCAATATGGACCCTTTAGGTACATATGTGTACCTTTTGAAACTTGTACCACCCTAGTGACAGCTCACGTACCTTTATTTCTGAGAGTGTAGCTTAAAACAACCTCCAGTCACACAAGGACAAATTCACATGTGGAAAACAACTTTATGGCATGTTCAGATCAATATTTAAGGGAAAGGACTGCTTCACGTCAATGATTTATTGATAAAAAGTATGTTTTGATGCTAGGCTACTGGTGCGCTGAATGTTTTATGAGTTCATTGGAAAAGGTTGTGATGGAAAAACGGTCTCCTGATAAGCTGCAGAGCTGAAATCACATCACATTAGGGAGAAACTCATAAACTTTCAGATAAACAGACCCAATTATACATGAGTGAACAGATACATCAAGAACAGCCACAAAATAACTTGTTAACATTTATTAGCATGACTACAAGGCATGTGGAATATGCTAATTCAATATTTTTACTTCACTATTTTACTGCATTTTATAAGTATTTTTTTTTTATAATTTTTTCTTTTTAGAAAACTTTTATTTTCTCAGTGATGGGTTGCAGCTGGAAGGGCATCCGCTGCGTAAAACATGTGCTGGATAAGTTGGTGGTTCATTCCGCTGTGGCGACCCCGGATCTATAGTTATGATTCTTTGATCGAAGTGATTCATTAAGAGCAAGTTTGCCGCAAACACTTAACTGATTTAAATGATTCAGTAAAAGTGAGTTTACAGCAAACGATTCTCTGATTCACATTATCCAAAAGCAGCAAGTTTCCAGCAAATGATTCTCTGATTCAAATGATTTAGTAACAGCAAGGCCCGGATTAAGGATTCAGAGGCCCCTGGGCACACCCCTATAGTTGAATTAAAAAGTAAGATTAATATAAGATTTTTTTAAATAAAATGAATCTATAATGTATTGTCCGCATTTTTTCAATAAATGATATACAGCACATATTTGTCGTCTACAAAGATTTAACTTATTTTTAAAGCATTTAAAGCACACTTTGAAAAAAAAAATACTAATACAACTAGTGAAAATTAATGGATTTTAATATACTAATTTAGGTTCGGTGAAGCAATACAAAAATTTTATATTTAATGGTATTTTTAATGTATAACTTCTACAAACTTATAATGCATATGATTTGCATATAACACCTCTCCAATCCAGTTCTATGAATCTGAGTCCTCCATAATACACACACTTATTAATGATTCCTACTTGTCTTCCTCGAGATGAAGAGTAGGCAAAATCTGATATGTAGTGGGGGAAAAAAAAGAAGAATGAGTTCGTCAGACGTTGGATTCGAACCGGGTTCATAATCAATCGCGTCAAAACATGTTGCCATGTGCTTTACGAGCTACACTACTCACGCTGATACTTGCTGCGCTCATTACTTATGTTGTCTCTGTCAATCAAACGATGATGGTCATAAAGCACTCAACTAGCATATTCCAACAAGGTGTGCTATTTGCTCTTAGTCTAAATAGTCACTCCAAAATCGGGATTTTACCCCCCTCACAGGGGCCCCTAGTGCACACTGGCCCCTGGGCCTGTGCTCATAATGCCCATTGATTAATCCGGCCCTGGTAACAAGCAAATGATTTCAAGCAAATGATTCTCTGATTCAAATGATTCAGTTAGAGCACGTTTTTAGTAAATGATTCTCTGATACAAATGATTCAGTAAGTGTGAGTTTCCAGCAAACGATTCTCTCATTCAAATGATCCAGTAAGAGAG
>CAIGQZ010000253.1:7980336-7990782 GCA_903798205.1 Danio tinwini
TTATTTATTTATTTATTTATTTATTTATTTATTTATTTATTTATTTATTTATTTATTTATTTATTTATTTATTTATTTATACTTGTTAATATAAAATATAAGTTATTTTGTTTTGCCAGATGTTTGGCATCAAATATTTAATCAGCAAATAATTTATAGATTTTTTTTTGATAAACATAAAATATGAGTTGTTTTGTTTTTGTCAGATGTTTAGGCAGTAAATTTTTAATCAGCAAATTATTGAGGCATTTATTCAATCGATTCGTTCAAACAGCTGATTCATTTAAAAATGACATTTACATAAAAGTAGTTGTTCTGTCACTAACATTTTTGTTGACAAAACTAGCAAAACCAGAAATATTGTGTATAAAAATATAATTAATAACTTCTTATTTACTCAATTAGTTGTATAAAGTCAATATCACAACTTTACTTGAGACAAAAACAACCTTTAACAATATCATATGATACAAATATGAGACAGACACTCAATTCTTAAATTGTATAAGCACATATCTGTATTCAACACGCTCTGTCACACAATAAGCTGTTGTCCTCCATTATATTTATCAACAAATAAATTGTATGAAATCTAAGATGAAGCGCAGAGCAGGCGCTTCAAAAACACAATGCATAGTTTACACAATTATATTATGCATATAATATAACGCATATAACACACAAACTATTAGACAAGCCGCTTTCATACATGAAAGAGCTGTTTAACACGTGTGTGTGTGTGTGTGTGTGTGTGTGTGTGTGTGTGTGTGTGTGTGTATATATATATATATATGCGTGTGCACATGCAAATGCGTGTAATCACTGTATTGGGATTCAAAGCACATACTGGAGGACAGCGACAACAATTTTTTCTGATGATGGAAGAAAACTGCAGTGCTTGGTTTTAGATTGCAAAAACAATCAAGTTGAAAATCGGTGTGGCAGGACAAACTCAACGTTATTTTAGGCTAATTATGTAAATGAGATTCTGTATGTGGCGTTCTGAACACTTAATGTGCAGGGAAAAAAAGCCAACGGGGCCGTTGTGATCCACACACATACACACAGATGTAAACACAGCCCATTTAAACACTCTAATCACTTCTGTCCTTGGTCACCATCACTATGTGCTGCTGTTTTAATTAGGTAAACAGTTAGCGTTGATTAGAGAGTTAGTGAAACAAGCGCTCGATATCTACATGAATGCAAATGTTTATTGTATGAACACAGTAATATAATGTGAGCATGTTAGGGGGTTAGAAGCATACAATTGTTAGGTTTGATAATGTTTGCGTAGTAGGCTTTAAATTATATAAGATTATTGTTTGAGATGATTAGAACGCTCTGAAAGGAAACGCAAACTGTGTTTGGTTGGGGTCGCTGATGAACCACTAACTATTCCAGCATATGTTTTACGCAGTGGATGGCCTTCCAGCTGCAACCCAGTACTGGGAAACATCCATACCATCTTGCATTCACACACTCATAGACTACAGCCAATTTTGTTTACCCGATTCACCTATAGCGCATGTCTTTAGACTGTGGGGGAAACCGGAGCACCCAGAGGAAACCCACGCCAACACGGAGAAAACATGCAAACTCAACACAGAAACGCCAACTGACCCAGCCAGGACTCGAACCAGCGACCTTCTTGCAGTGAAGTGACAGTGCTAACTACCGTGCCACCTACTTTATATATCAATCACAATAATATTTTCAGTTAAATATCAAATAATATCGCTTTCAATCTAAGGGATGAACATTTAATGAATGAACGTTTATTGCACAGAATGCTTTTTTCCTTTCCAAAGCACTACTTTTTTATAGTATCTCAATGTAAACATGTGCTTGACGGATGTGTGTGACTGTTACGCTCGCATCTTGCGTCTTTTCAAGCACCGCACAAGTTAAAAGTCCACTTTTACATGCAGTGCAGTTCATTACTGTTAGTTCTAGAGCAGTGGACCAATTAGAAGAGCTTGGAGACAGGGCAACTCATGTACGCATACCCTTGTGCTTATGTCCTTTTTTTCATACTATTTCAATATGTTTTATCTTACGTTTTAACTTTTTACCTTTTATTTAAGATTTACAATGCATTTATTAGATAAAGTTTAATTAACAACGCAAGACTCTTCAAAAATATTACTTTAGAAACTGTACTGTAAATAAATCATATCAAAATCTGCGAATTAGTTCAATTAAAGTAAATTCAAGTTCAATTATGGGCTTTAAATCTGCTGATTTATGCAAACGCCAATTATGTGTTGGCCTACCGATAAATTATATATTATTTCCACTGGTTGAAACTTTTTTTTTTTATAGATATTTTGATTTTAGTTAATGTTTTCAGGGATTTGGTTGCTTTGTGTATATTAATGTTTGCTAGACAGGAAATTTTATTGATATAAAGGAAAGTTGGCCATAGCCAGCAGTTAGCTTTCTGCAACTCTCACACGCTAGTCCACTGAAGCCAAGCAGGGCTACCTGGATGGGAGACCACATGGAAAAGCTAGGTTGCTGTCAGAAGTGGTGTTAGTTAGACCAGCAAGGGGCTGTATGAGTCCTAATGCTCCAGTATAATGATGGGAACTCTATACTGCTCAGTGAGCACTGACTTTCAGATGAGACGTTAAGGGATGGGCAAACTCAGTCCTGGAGGGCCGGTGTCCTGCACAGTTCCTGCTCATGCTAATCAGTGTCTTCAAGATCACTAGAAATCTATAAGCAGGTGTTTTTGATTAGAGTTGGAGCTAAACTGTGCAGGGCATCGGCCCTCCAGGACCGAGTTTGCCCACCCCTGCGTTAAACTGAGGTCCTGACTCTCCGTGGTCTTTAAAAATCCCAGTATGTCCTTCGAAAAAGAGTAGGGGGTTTAACCCCGGCATCCTGGCCAAATTTGCCCACTGACCTCTGTCCATCATGGCCTCCTAACCATCCCCATATCATAATTGGTTTCATCACTCTGTCAATCAGCTGGTGTGTGGTGTGCGGTCTGGCACAATACGGCTGCCGTCGTGTCATCCATGTGGATGCTGCACACTGGTGCTGGATGAGGAAATTCCCCCCAAAAATGTTTAAAGCGCTTTGAATGTACAGAAAAGCACTACATAAACGTATGGAAATATTATTAATATTATAGAAAAGAATAGTTAGACTAATAAAGTTCACAGAACAGTTCAAACATTTTCAATTTAAGGCTTTAAATAAGTTAAAATCAGTTGTTTACAGCAGTGGTACCCAACCTTTTTTTTGCCTGAGACCCACTTTTCCCTCTGAAAATACTGTAAGTCCCCGCTCCACATTTAATGATATTATTGCTCATATAACTTTGCAGTAGGGAAGACAAAACATGTAGTTAGTTAAAAATGAAATTATTCGAATAACGCTCTGTGGCGCAGCGAAATAAGAACAGTGTCCTGAGCAGGGCCAGCGCATCCATAGAGGCGACCTAGGCGGCAGAATAGTGAGCGAACCCCCTGGTCCTCACTTTCATCCGAGAAACAGTGAAATGCATGGCGCTGCACGTCGTTAGTTCGTTATTTCCAATGGAGGGACGCGCACGTGAGGCAATTCCAGCTGCACCATGACAGGGAGCTTCTGTGACGGCGGGAAATGCAAACCGCTGGAGTTTAAGGAAGACGCAATAAAAAGTACACATGTATGCAAACATCAGCGCGGAGAAGAGCGATAATGTGGTGAATGTTAAGCCCAATGAGCCTTACATCTAAAAATAGAGCAAGGGTGTTTCTTTAGTGACGTCGCTTTGATTCACACGCTGAAAATGGCGGCCGTGAAACAACATACTGGTGGGCGGGGGGACCGCTCTCCTATGTCAAGTTGCGGTCAATCTCAAAACAGCTCCAATTGGTCCACCGTTTTTATGTTGTTAAATTGAAAAAAAAGGACTGAGTGTGTTTATATCACCCCAATATGACACTCTATACACTATACCTACACATATGTCTGTCCAAATAGCTTGAAAAGTAGATTCTTTAATAACAAACCGGGTTTAATGCCAAAAAAAGGCCTTTTGAAGGAATGTCTGTGTACCTAGTGTACATTGAGGTTTGTTAGAATCACAATAAGTACACCTTCAGCACAAACACTCAATCGGTACACAATGACAAATGCTCAGAATGTGCCGGAAACACAAACCTGCAAGTTAATGTTCCACAAACTTAACAGAAAAATGAAAATAGTGTCCTATTTTCACCTGAAACAAGAGTAAACCCCCTTCAGACGCCAGTCCTGATGTCATAAGGGTTATTCCATATAAAAATGCCCAACCCACACAAACTAAATCACACTTGCAGTATTTTATCAATGACTGTTTTCATGCCCACCTGCAGCAGAAACAAACAAAAAAAGTAGAAAGTGTGTTTTTCTTTCTGTCTGGAAAGCAGTCAAACTCGAAAATAGAGTTGTTGTTTTTTTGTCGATGATGAAAAGCTGTAATGAAGACACACATCATGAACACCAACTGGATGTTTCTCAGGTTTTCTCTGCTGTCTGAAGAGAGTTTGTACAAATAATTCAAGCTAATGAGTAAAAAATGGCTAAGTCATAGATCAGTCACATCTTATCAAAATGGGACCATTCATATGTACTTATTTAGCAACTTGACCCCTCTTGATGATGCTGTGGGAACTTTTATTATACAAATAAAATAAATAAAATTAAGTAAAAATAAAAAAACTAAAATGTATTAAAATAAATAAAATAATGTCAATTTAAGCTTATTTAATATATTTTTTATTACATATTTTTTGTGTTATAAAGCATAAACAAAATAATACATCATGCTGTGCTAATTGTCTAGGGAGAACATTTGAAAAAAAGTAAAAATAACTAGTAATATTTTGGTGTAAAATAAAAAACTATAATAAATAAATAAAATAAATAAAGTAAATTTTAAAGTTTTTTGGGGGAGGGGGGGTTATTTTGTTCATGCTTTATCTATTTAATAAATAAAGTATAAACCAAATAATTCATTATACTGTGCTAATTGTCTAGGGAGAAAATTTGAAAAAAGTTAATAAAGAAAAAGTAAAACAAAGTGCAGCGAAAAAAAGCAACTATAATTAAGTAAAAAAATATATAAAACTGCTAAAATAAATACACAAATATATTTTTGTGAGAAATTCTAATTAAAAAGTAAAAATGTCTAGGGCAAAGTAATAATAATAAAAAAATAAAATAACTAAAGACAAGTTATATTTTTGGTGTAAAATGTCATAAAAAAATCATAAAAAAGCATAAACAAACAAAATAAAACATTAGGGAAATGATAAAAGTATAGTAAGAAAAAAACTAGTTAAATTAAACTAAAATAAAAAAAAATAAAGCATTTTTTGTATTAAAGGGTGTAATAAAGCATAAATAAAAAATAAAGTTTAATAAGAAAAAATACAAGGTAAACCAAAATAAAATAATAATAATAATAATAATAATAATAATAATAATAATAATAATAATAATAAAACCAAATAAAAAAAGCCAATTTAAGTATTTTGGGGGGAAATGTAATAAAGCAAAGTATTTTTGAAAAAGGGGTGGGGGGTGTAATACATTATAAAAATAATATTAGATTATACTGTGCTAATTGTCTAGGGAAACAATAAAAAAAATAACTAGTTAAACTACAAAATTATTTAAAAAATAATATAATAAAAAAAAAAAAACTTTATAAAAAATATAACAGGAAAAATATAACATAGGAAATCCAGGTAAAAAAACAACTATATTGATGCTGGGACATGTCACTCCTATATGAAGGTGCAGGAAAGCCAATTTAATAGGTGAAATAAATAAGTGTTGAACCAAACACTTTTACGACATGATATTAACCATCACATCAGTTCAGGAGCGGTAGAGAATGATAAATCATCAAATTATGCCATCGCTCAGACAAGTTCAAAATATAAAGGGCCTAAATGGTTTTGCTGTCCTTGGATGCTAAAAGTCAAAACAACAACAAGAGTATCCATCATATGCTGCTGTCTCAAAAACACATCTCATGTTACTACAGAAAAAAAAAAAAAAAAATATATATATATATATATATATATATATATATATATATATATATATAATAAAAAAAACATAGCCAAACAATCAGCTCAGTCGCACTTGGACATGTCCTTCTCAACACTGGAGACTTCAGATTAACTAATCTATAAAACAAAATAACTAAATGAAACAAAATTACAAAAAACTAAACAAAAACAACTAAAATGAACTAATAAAATACAATAAAATGTGATAAAAGGGCATAAACTAAATAATACATTATACTTATTAACAAAACTAAATGAAATGCAACTAAATGGGGGAAAAACTAAACTAAATGCAGCCATAGCAACTAAAATAAATAAATAAATAAATACATAAATAAATAAATACATAAATAAATAATTAATTAATAAATTTTTGGGGGTATTGAATAAAAAGGCATGAACAAAATAATACATTTTATTAATTAACAAAAGTAAACACACAAAACAAAACAACAAAATTTATTAAAAACAAACAAAACACTACAACTAAAATAAATAAATAAATCTTTTGCTCATTGACATAAAAACATTTAAATAGTAAAAAATAATTAAAATAAAACAAAATACAGATAAAACAAACAAAAAACTAAATGGATTTTTCTTCATTCTTTAAGAAAAAAAATAATAATAAAATAATCAAACCAAAACAAAACATAAAAAACAGAACAAAACAGCTTTTATTTTATTTTTTGAAATAAAATAAAATAAAATAAAATAATAAAACACAGCTCAGCTATCACTTATCATGCACATTTCCTGTATGCATACAAAGTACTCTTATAATAACCACATGCACGTCACACTTCCAGTGATCAAAGTGTCTGGAGTCACTGATTTATAGTTCATCCAATCACGGGTCAGCCATTAACATAACACATGTGACCATGTGTCTAATCAACCTCCAATCACAGCCTCACTGTCACTGTCAGCCGCTAATGGCCACAATTATCAACACTTACTAACCAGTCTGACTGCAGCAGCACCAGTCAATAACACACATCAGAGCTGAACACTGTCAATAACTGATTACACAAGCTGATGGGAATCTTCTTCATTAAAAGACAAAGGAGAAACCACTACCCGGATTCAGCATTTCCTTAAAGGGAAAGGGAAATTAATTTAATCACAAGAAAGACTTCAGGTATACAGAACGTATCGATTGCCTAAATTAATTAGAAATTTCTAATAAAAGTGCAGTGATCACACATTTGATGCTTTATCCTTAAAGTTAAAGTACCTTTTTATTTTTTTATGAAGTGGCTGAGATGAGAATCAGCACCACCAAGTCCAAGGCCATGGTGATCCACCGGAAAAAAGTGGTTTCCTTACCACAGTTGGAGGAGTTCAAGTATCTTGGGTTTTTGTTCACGAGTGAGGGAAGGATAGACCGTGATATTGACAGGTGGATTGGTGCAGTGGCAGCAGTAATGCAGTCAATGTACCGGTCTGTTGTGGTAAAGAAGGAGCTGAGCCGAAAGGCAAAGCTTTTGATTAACCGGTCAATCTATATTCCTACTCTCACCTATGGATTAAGAGCTTTGGATCATGACCGAAAGGACAAGATCTCAGATACAAACGGCCAAAATGAGTTTCCTTCACAGGGTGGCAGGGCACACCCTTATAGATAGAGTGAGGAGCTCTGTTACCCGGCAGGAGCTCAGAGAAGAGCCACTGCTCCTCCACATCAAAAGTCAGCTGAGGTGGCTCGGGCATCTGTTTCGGATGTCTGCTGGTCACCTACCTACAGGTAGGGAGGTGTTCCAGGCATGTCCCACTGAGAGGAGGCCTCAGGGAAGACCCAGGACACGCTGGAGGGACTATGTCTCTCGAATGGCCTTGGAAAGGCTTGGGATCGCCCGGAGGAGCTGGAGGAAGTGTCTTGGCAGAGAGTAGTCTGGGGTTCTCTTCAAAGATTACTGCCCCCACGACCAGGCCCCGGAAAAGTGGATAAAAATGAACGAATGAATGAATGAATGAATTAATTAATTAATTAATATAAAGTACCCATTATATCAGAGTAACATTAGTAGTGTCATATATGTAATAATGTTAACTACTGTTACAAAATGTACAACTTAAGACAGCGAGTAAAATTAACGTAAAAAATGTAAATTAAATAACATAAAATTAATAATCACACTGTTTTTGAACAATTTTTCAACAAGAATTAAATAGGAATGAAACCACAAATGGTCCTGTATATACACTGCGAGTTCTCTTTTATATATTAATTGATCCAAAGCCACTTCTGAAAGGCTCAAGAAAAACTAAATGAAGACTTTAGAGTGGCCTAGTCAAAGTCCTGACCTGAATCCAATTGAGATGCTGTGGCATGAACAGGTGGTTTGTGCTTGAAAAACCTCTAATGTGGCTGAATTACAACAATTCTGCAAAGATGAGTGAGCCAAAAGTCCTCCACAGAGCTCTAACAGATTGCAAGTTATCGAAAATGGTGGATTGCAGTTTTCACAGGTGGCCCAAGCAGTCATTAAGTTTAGTGGCAAATAATTTTTTTGTTTTGAATGTTGTTTACTCTTAGTAATACAAACCTTGACTTCAAAATTGCATCATGCAATGTTTACTTGTGTTATGTTTGACTAATATTTTAATTAGTTTGATGATCAGAAACATTAAAAGGTGAAAAGCTTTAAAAGTAAAAAAAAACATCCATCAAGCACGTTTTCATATAGAAAAACAAGTTAAAAGTAGCGCATTGGAATGGAAAAACGTGAATGATGGTTATTAGTCTGCAGAGCTCATTTACAAAAATCGATGAACACCGAGAGCATCTGCTAAACATGGCTGTCTAATAATAACTTTATGGATTGATGAAGTAAATAAAGCAAACACAGATCATGTTAAACAGCTAATGAGAGATGACAGTCATTTAAGCCTCAATCAGAATCAATAGATCCCAGAATCAGTCCTGAACATCACATTCTCTTGTCAGACCTAAGGGCAGTGAGGAACCGAACTCTCTGTCCTAAACAACAAGTTCAGTCTTTCTTCTGTCCTCGCTAAAAACAGCATGTCAAAATCACAGCAGGCAATGAATCATGCTTGTTTTGTTTTTTTGGGATTTCGACCAATGAGATTTTGATATACGTAGAGCTATAAGGCAAAAAATTACATTACATTTTGTATTTTTCCCTGGATATTTACACTCCCTGAACACTTATGGACATTTACGCATATTCATGCACATTTGCAGACAGCCAGGTCATATATTGTTTAGTTCTGAGTGCAATCAGGTGAGTGGGCTTGACAAACCACCTGTATAATACACTCTTTTCTTTCTTTTTTTGCACCAGACACTTTGTAAGAATCACTTCTACAGTATGTTTTATGTTTGTATGTCTAAGCCATTTTTAATATTTAATATTTAATTCTATTTTCTATAGCTATATTCTCCATACATATAGTTTTATCATTTATTTGGGAATGCTCTTATTTTCTATAGCTATAACTTTTATTTCTGCATGTAAAATTTTCTGTGTTTTTATTATTTTTATTATCTGTTATTATTACATCCCATAATTTAGATTCTTATTAATATTAGTTAATTTTTATTTTTTTAAGACCATGGGTGGTTGTACTGTATAAGCATTTCACTGCATATCATTCTGTGTATGACTGTGTACAGAAAATAGAAATAGATGGATGTACTTTCAAATTAAATACCAGTTTTTGGGTAAAGTTACTTTTAAAAGTAATATTTTGAAATCTTGAGTCACTAAATGTGTTGCTTTGTAAATTTTTAAGTAACGTAATGTGAAAGCATGTGTTGTTATTTCTGCTTTTTCTGTTTGTTTTTATAAGATAAAGGTTTTGATATGTTCCTTTTAAAAGTAACGCTACCCAACACTGTAATAAATACTGTAGAACTTGGTTCTAAATATAGATAAAAACATTGTAAAATAAAGAAATTATAATAGTATACAACAGTCAACATTTAAAGTGGACCAAAACCTTTCTTCAAAGTTCCAAGTCCTAAAACCTTTGATCGTCACCCATTCTTGTCTTAGGACAATTTTGAAATATATTTTTGGATCCAACGCTGATTACTGTAGTCCACAAAAACACTTACTGGCCATTTTAATAGGTATACCTTACTAGTACCGGGTTGGACCCCCTTTTGCCTTCAGAACTGCCTTAATCCTAAGTAGCATAGGTTTAAACAAGGTACTGAAAAATTCCATTTTGGTCCATATTGACAAGATAGCATCACGCAGTTGCTGCAGATTTGTTGGCTGCACATCCATGATTCGAATCTCCCATTCCCTCATATTGCAAAGGTGCTCTATTGGATTGAGTTACGATGACTGTGGAGGCCATTTGAGTACAGTGAACTCATTGTCATGTTCAAGAAACCAGTCTGAGATGATTC
>CAIGQZ010000253.1:8033851-8044419 GCA_903798205.1 Danio tinwini
TTATTATTATTATTATTATTATTATTATTATTATTATTATTATTATTATTATTATTATTATTATTATTATTATTATTTTGGGTTGAACTGCCAGTTTAACAGCTCCTCCAGGTTTTTGTGAGTCTAATGGTTCTTAAGGTTAAAAATATATAGTTTTTTGTGTATTTCCAAAACAAAACAAACAACCCAGACTCATTCTGAAAACGTACCGCTATATACATTTCTGGAGGGTGCCAAATAGGTCCCAGCAGATACTTTTTTTTTTTTTTTCAGTTTTTGTTTTCGCGAATCCACCAGAGAACTCTGTGTACACTTTTTGAGATCTCAAATTTCTCTCGTGAGTGCCATTCTCTCACGTAAATCCACCAGAGGCCGCTGTCCGACCGATCCCCCCACTCACCCCCTAATAAACCCAACTAATTATGTTTTAAAAAGCACAGATTGACCTGATCACCCACTTCCCTAAACCCAACCGACAATGTTTTGAAAGGCAATCCAGAAAAGCTGGATAAGCTGTCAGCTGGTTAGCGCGAAAAGGAACGATGCCATACCACCCAGTTGTATTCATTTTAAAGACAAAATGTAGCCATACGTACCAGAAACATATGCAAGGCTACGTTTTCAGAATAAGCCTATGTTGAAAATAAAATAACAGAAGCAAATAATTGCATAGGTTTTGAGAAAAGCTATCGCAAAATCATTTAAGTCGCAATATAAAATTATTCCATTATAATTATTATAGCTATAATTACTATTTATTAAATATAATTATATTAACTATTATTAACTATATTTATTAACTATAACTACTATTATAACTATACTATTATAGTATATATAATCATTTCAGGCTATATATATTCCAGATATATATATGAAATATATGACATGTATGAAAATGCACTGTGTTGTACTGTATGTTAAGGGCACTCCAAACCAACAGGTGGCGATAATATAAGTATTTTATGCTGTGTTCACACCAAATCCAGACTTATATATTTGCATGAGTAAACTGCATACCAGACAATGCAAACATGAGAACAAAGGTGGATTACTGTCCCACGTTGCCAACAGTGTGAAAAAGTCGATACCAAAAACCTACAAAATTTGCCTCAATTACGTCTTTTGTGCTGACATCATGAGCAACAAACTCAGAAATTGCATAATTCCATACTATATAGGCGATATATAGCCGAGTAGTATGTCTGCATTTGTAGAATTTGAAAAACAGTACACGAGAAGTACGCAGATGACCTATTACTTCTGGTGATATTCCGATACATGCTACGATATCCCATGATGTGGGTTGGTTTTGTGATGATGACAAAATGATGGACGTAGTATGCCCTAGTTTAATTCATACTACTCAAATTCATACTGTATAAAACGTACACTGTAAAAAACAACCTATAGAATCTACACAATAAAACTGAGGCAACACTTTGCACTCACTTTTTTAGGGTCGATTCAATCACAAATATTTGGATAAATGGTACCTAAATTGAACAGCTATAGCATACAAATTTTGGACGCAGCCCATATTTTAGTTGCCACACAACCAAACTGTACCCAACAATTTTGGAAAATCAGCAAGAGTCGACCTGATATTACGTTTTCGTGTGGACGAACGGCAAAACCACGTAGAAAAAGTTTTTGAAACTACTTGTGTTCATGTGGACAGAGCCTCAAGGTGACACATTTATAAAGAAGCTGCTTATATGCAAACATCGAGTTCGATTTTCACACAACCAACATGACACATCGCGACCTGGACATCTTTGCGAACCCCTCAGACAGCTGGTGTTGCTGGCTCTCCTGGAAGATCTAAAGCGAGAGCGGATGATATCAGGAGAAGGATCCGGCCATCCAGAACATTAACAAGCAGATCGAGCGAGAGGGAACAGAGCAGATAATAGACCCCGGGTGCAGACAGCTGGATTTAATTATACTATGGAATCAATGCTGGCCAATATTTCAGAGTGATCGACGAGCGTCTTGCGTCATCGACGTGCTGGAAAACGGCAGATCTTCCAGCTGCATTTCCATTAATACTCCAACAATTGATTCCCAAATAAACAAATCAAACTGCTTATCTAATCAAGCTCGAGCTGGTGGAAGAGCTCGGAAAGTACAGCTCAACCTGTTCCTGCATGAAATAAGAGCTGACTGCGTGTGTGTGTGTCTCCAGAGCAGAGCGACTCCTGCTGAGGTAACAGGTATTATCTAATGAGGCCAATTACTCTCATTCAATCTCTGATTAAGTAAATATCATTTACTCGCAGTGCAGCTCAGCAAAATCTAGTTGTGCTGTGATTGGTTGAGTCTACAGTCACAGCAGTAGATTTTAGAGTTTAACAAGGGCCGTCAATGATATATATTAGTGCAAATAAACATGATAGGTGAATATTGATGAGTATCTATGGTTTGTCTTGGTTTAATCAAATAATCATGACATAGGGTTAATTATTCTGCTACTACAAGAAAAATACAGTTAAAAAATTAAATAAAATTAATTGTAACATAATAATACTGTATCAAAAATGTAATACAATTGTAATAAAGTAAATAAAATTATTATTATTATTATTATTATTATTATTAGTATTATTATTATTATTTATTAGTAATAGCTAATTATTCATAATTAATTAGTAAAAGTAGAGTCATGCAAAATATGAGTCATTATTATTATTATTATTATTATTATTATTATTATTATTATTATTATTATTAAACAATCATATTCAAAAAATTGAATATGCATGATAGCAATGGTTAGTGTGTCGACATGTGATGCAGCAAGACTCTGGGCATTCTGAGTTCAAGTCCTGGCTTGTGGACCTTTCTACCCCCTCCGTCAAATAAAAGCAAAAATGCCAAAAATAAATCTTTAAAAAAATGTATTAACTAAATTATTGATAATAATCATAATAAACATATATATTAATATAAAAATTATAAGTAATACGTTTTATTATTATTATTATAATTATTATTATTGTTATTATTATTATTATTATATTAATTCAAAAAACAAAAGAAAATAATCATAATACATGTAAATATTAATATAAAACGTTAATTATATTACCAGATATAATAAAACAACAACAGTAATAATAATAATAATAATAATAATAATAATAATAATAATAATAATAATAATATTATTATTAATTATTATTATTATTATTATTATTATTATTATTATTATTACTACTACTCATAATAATAGCAATAATATTAATAATTAAAAATATTTTGCATATTAACAAGCAGTTGACCTTTGTGAAATAATGAACAGCAATTAAAACTAAAAAGCATCATACAAAAAGCAGTATCGACAAAAGAAAGGTAATTGAAAGTTAATAATCATAACAACTGTATATATTCATTTGAAATAGTTTTATTATTACTACTACTATTTATAATCAACCAAAAATTGTTCATGTTCATTTGCTTTTTTTCTTTGTCTTATTATTATTTATATTGTTATTATACATTCATTTTTTATTGAAGGATCTGTTGGTTGAAAGTTGTAGAAAGATCCTAGTAAAAATCAGAATTTTATAATAAATAAATGTAATACATTTATAAAAATTATTTAATAAATAAATAAATAGATAATCAAACAAATAAATAAATACATACAAAAATAAATAAATACAATTATTGTCATTGTGAATAAAAAAATATAAAGTATATAATTTTTTAAAAGTTGACCTGAACCCTTCTCAAAAGGCTGTTCAAAGTCTTATAATAATAATAATCCTATGACCAATAATATGGGCGGTGCAGTGGGTAGCACTGTCACCTTAAAGTAAGGCTGGGTCAGTTGGCATTTTTGTATTTAGTTCTCCACGTGTTGGCGTGGGTTTCCTCCGGGTGCTCTGGTCTCCCCAACAGTCCAAAGACATGCGCTATAGGTGAATAGGGTAATCTAAAATTGCAGCTGAAAGGGCATCTGCTGTGTAAAACATATGCTGGATACGTTGGCAGTTCATTCCGCTGTGGCGACCCCAGATTAATAAAGGGACTAAGCCAAAAATAAAATGAACGAATGAATGAATGAATGAATGAATGAATGAATGAATGAACAGTAACATTAATTCTAGCACTACAAACTGAACTCCTCTCACAGCAATGGCTGATCATGCTTCTCCGTGAGAAAGGAAGCCCGAGAATGAAAGCGGGAGCACAGAGAGAAAGATGGAGCGGCTGTAAAAGGCTGGAAAGAGCTTTTCAAGAAGCTGAAATAACAGCGTCAGATGCCCAGGCTGACAGATGGCACAGCGGACCAGCTCTATAGCGCTCGCCAGGGAAATTCATGTGTCCACAGCCCTCAAAACCCCATCCAGAAGCACAACTCTCACACTTTCAGCCACTGGACACTGCTGTTTTAAGCACTAAAAAAACCATCAGATATCTGTCACACAGACTTAATGCACACATTTATTAAACATGTACACATACATTTCTTTTGGAAGTACACTATATACTATATACAGTTGAAGTCAAAATTATTCGCCCTTTTGTGAATTTTTTCTTTTTCAAATATTTCCCAAATGATGTTTAACAGAGCAAGGAAATTGTCACAGTATTTCCTATAATATTTTTTGTTCTGAAGAAAGTCTTATTTGTTTTGTTTCGACTAGAATAAAAGCAGTTTTTATTTTTTAAAACCATTTTAAGATCAATATTATTAGCCCCATTAAGCAATATATATTTTTTCAGTTGTCTACAGAAGAAACCATCATTATACAATGACTTGCCTAATTATCCTAACTTGCCTAGTTCACCCAATTAACCTAGTAAAGCCTTTAAATGTCACTTTAAGCTGAATACAAGTATCTTGAAAAATATGTGCTAAAATATTATGTGCTGTCATCATTGAATTGAATTGAATATCTTATTAGAAAATGACTTTAGTAAAAGTTAAATTCAATGCCTAGGATATTACCTGAGTAAACGTTTTAAAGTATCTGATATGTATTATTTAGGCCTACTGTTATGAGCAACTTTTGCATATGTATAACCACCTATAGGAATTTGGGGGTGGCGAGTCACTGGCATTGTTATTTTAGAGGTCACCCCTGATTTAGCCTAATGAAATACAAAATACAAGAGAATTAATATGATCAAATAAACAACAACAACAAACAAAATCACCACTGAGCAATAGTCATGGTACAGCGGCGTCCGTCACGTTTTAGGGTTCCCTTAAAACATTTCAGTTGTTTTCCATTTTTTCCGAAAGTGTGAGAAATTGAAGCCATTTTCATAATTAGTTTGCATTGTGAGAAAATGCAGCGCGTTTTTTAAATGCATATGCCGTGACGTGTGCTGTCAAATGGATGAGGATCTTTTCTTAATTTGCTTATATATTGTAATTGCATGCGTTTTCTTAATTTGCAGGACGTTAAGCTCTCTTGGCCACCCAGTGCTTAATTTGGGAACTGCGAGGTCCTGGAACAGATTGGGTCAACGGATCCGGCATGTTACCAGAGATGTAGAGGTGTCGCGGACGAAAGTGGAGAGCGGGGGAGGGGGGGTTATCGCAGACGAAAGCAAAGAAGGTTGGGATGGGAAGTTGCAGAAGAAAGTGAAAGTGAACAGCAGTTCAGAGCAGAAAGTGAGGGCGGTTAAGAAGGGGGATCAGTAAAATGAGGTGCCAGTTAAGATTTCAGAGGTGCCGGATCCGGCGTGATCCGGCACAAAATCCGGCCACCATAGTAAAAAACCTTTAAACACTGCAGCTTCTCCTACCAAAACAAACAGCGTTTTTCTTATTGATATTTGGTGCCAGTTGATCGGGAAGTGACAATTTTGTCCACTTTCTTTTTGTTTCATTAGATGGAAACGCTGCATTATTTGCAACTCTTTTATGCGTTATTCCAGTTTAGCGCATACATTTAATCTGCATTTGGACGAAAACACAGCTAATGCTTACAGGTTTTCAGCATTTTTTAAAATATCTACTTTTGTGTTTAACAGATGAAAGAAACTCAAAGTTTTGGGACCACTTGAGGGAGAGTAAATCACGTTTGAGTGAACTATCCTTTTAAGTACTGTAACAAAGACTTATTACTTCATTACATTAAACCATTGCCGCTGACCTTAATGTCACCCCTAGCCCACAATTCCTTCAACTGCTGACTCAAGCTAATGAAGCTTTCCCTGATTCTCCAACTTTGTTTTTCACCAACCATCTAATTATGCCTGGAAAGTGTCACAAAAAAAATGGCTATAAAAAACATATTTATCCACAAGCGCTGGCTATTTTCAGCTCTTCTGCGAGTGGGTTGATCATTAGCATGCCATGCTAAGGCGTTATAGATGTGGCTATGATGTCTGTGTGTTTGTGCCTGGCTCTGATATATAAATCAGCCGGAGCGTCTGGAGACGCCCGTCACTTTGACGGATGGGTGCTGTGGGCGGAGTCCAGACTGATTTATCTGCTTGTTTTTCCAGCACTGTTAAGCAGGCAGTGTCCATCATAACGGAGCGCTTCCACCACTATTTCTGGAGCCGTCCTGTCGCCTGTGAGGCTGATTTAGAGCTGAACTTCTGCTACAGGGCTGGATGTGTTAAGCACATGGTGATGAGGTGTGCTAACCTCTGAAAGAAACTCACACTGCTGTCTCCTGACAAAAGAAGGAGGATGAGCGGCTAAAAAAAAGAAACAGCCTTATGTGGTGTAAAGTAATGACGAGAGAAACAAAGCCTCTTCATGTTAAAGGTGCCATGAAATGTGCCTTTTTTATTCAATGTTTGACATAATCTCAACCGAAAATGAAGAGAGAGTAGGACATAGTTTGGCTCCACCCCTTTAAAAAAACAGCCAATAGCGGTTTGTTTTATCAGTGCGCTCTGCCAGTGAGAGGGGTTGAACTCAAGTGCATTAAATGTGAAGCGTCTTGAACGGGGTGGGGCATGTCAGATGCTAGAGCGCATTTGATTAGTCAGAAGATTTAATGAGGAACTGAAGCATGAGGTGACGTAAATAAAAAGTGACAAACTACAAGCTTTACATGTTTATATCAGTTTTATATCTCCTAAACGTGAATTTTGTCACTGTTTTGGTGCATTTATAGATATCCTAAAAACGTACAGTACTGATACTAACATTTATTTTATTTCATGGGACCTTTAGTGGTTGAGCTCAGGTGTTTGTGTTTGGTCAGACTTTACAAGCTTCTACACTACCTGACACAAGTCTTGTCATCTATCTGCAGTTGTAAGAGCAACAAATAATAGCTTAACTTCAAGTTGATCATTTGGAAAAGTGGCAGAAGGTCAATTTTCAGAGGAATCATGTGTTAAACTGCATCCTAATCATCACAAATACTGCAGAAGACCTATTGGAATCTCATAGAAATCAGTCAAGTTTGGTGAAGGAAAAATCATGGTTTGGTGTTAAATTCAGTATGGGGCGTGCGAGAGATCTGCAGAGTGGATGGCAACATCAACAGCCTGAGGTATCAAGACATTTGTGCTGCCCATTACATTACAAACCACAGGAGAGGGTGAACTCTTCAGCAGGATAGCGCTCCTTCTCATACTTCAGCCTCCACATCAAAGTTCCTGAAAGCAAAGAAGGTCAAGGTGCTCCAGAATTGGCCAACCCAGTCACCAGACATGAATATTATTGAGCATTTCTGGGGTAAGATGAAGGAGAAGGCATTGCAGATGAATCCAAAGAATCTTGATGAACTCTGGGAGTCCTGCAATAATGCTTTCTTTGCCATTGAGTGTGTGTCTTTCGCTCGGCCATACACACAACAACCACAGATATATTTCAGCAGCTGATGAGTGACACGATAAACGTGCTGATTTGCATTATCACTGGTCATGGGTAATGCTTTAAATATAAACGTCATGTCTGTTGTCCTAAGACACATCAGTTATGTCAGGTTTCCACTCTTTTCCTGTGCTTGAATGTTAAAACGGCCCTCCTATGAATTGTCAGTCAATAAAATGGCCCCTTGCCAATTTGAGTTTGAGACCCCTGATCTAAAGTAACAACCCCAGGGGTTGCAATCCAATGGAAAAAGCTGATGGATTCTTATTTGCATGTCATTTTTTTATGTAACCATTAATTAGTATTTAGATTTTCTGTAGGTTGTGGATAAAATATGCAAATTTTAATAGTTTAATAACATATATGGTTGATTCATTCATTTTCTGCCTCTTTTCCGGGGCCGGGTCGCGGGGGTAGCAGTCCTACGAGAGAAGCCCCAGACTTCCCTCTCCCCAGACACTTCCTCCAGCTCCTCCGGGGGGATCCTGAGGATTTCCCAGGCAAGCCAAGACACATAGTCCCTCCAGCATGTCCTGGGTCTTCCCTGAGGTGGGACATGCCTGGAACACCTTCCTAGGTAGGCGTAGAGGAGGCATCCGAAACAGATGCCCGAGCCACCTCAGCTGACTTCTCTCGATGTGGAGGAGCAGTCACATCTCTACTCCGAGCTCCTCCCGAGTGTCAGAGCTTCTCACCCTATCCATAAGAGTGCGTCCTCCCACCCTTCAAAGGAAACTCATTTCGGCTGCTTGTATCTGAGATCTTGTCCTTTCGGTCATAACCCAAAGCTCATAACTATAGGTGAGAGTAGGAACGTAGATTGACCAATAAATTGAAAGCTTTGCCTTTCGGCTCAGCTCCTTCTTTACCACAACGGACCGGCACATAGACCACATTACTGCTGCCGCTGCACTAATCCGCCTGTCAATCTCAAGTTCCATCCTTCCCTCACTCGTGAACAAAACCCCAAGATACTTAAACTCCTCCACCTGGGGTAAGGACTTTCCTCCAACCTGGAGACGGCAAACCACCTTTTTCCGGTGGAGCACCATGGCCTCGGACTTGGAGGTGCTGATATATTCTCATCCCAGCTGCATCACACTTGGCAGCAAACCGCCCCAGTGCATGCTGAAGGTCCATGTTCGATGAAGCCAACAGAACAACATCGTCTGCGAATAACAGAGATGAAATCCTGTTATCCTGTAAAAATACCATATACCAACATATATGATATTTTGGCAAATCACCAACCCCCTTATTGCCTCATGATCCCCACTTTGGGACCACTGGGTTAGAGAACAAAAATGAGTGAGTGATGAGGAGAGAAATGAGGGCTTAAAAAATATTGTCATCATAATAGTCTCTCTAAATGACTGACAGGACAGCGTTGAACCCAGCTGCTGATTCTCAAATGTATTTCATCGTAATTAGCCAAGCCACTTAAATCAGGACAAGACACGCTTTGAGAGCAAAAGAGAGACCGTCTGTCCTCTGTGATTTTTAACTTCGTCTTTTTTTAAAAAAACGATTAACTATGATTCCTTTTAAGTAACTTAAGCTGAATATTTCATGAGGGAGTGCTAGGAAGACTGATAGTCAAATTTGGCGAGTGGAGATATGGGCTGTTTTATCGTATGAATCGTGTTCGTGTGAAAAGAATCCGCCGATGTGATGAAGACGCTGGAGACTAAATGATTGAAGACGGCTGCATAATTGAATTTACCTAGCTGGAGTGAAGAGCTCTCATCTGTTCACATCTGGAATGAAGGGCTTCCATCAAATGGAAAGATGTATGTTTGCTCTAGACGGTGGGCCGCTGGGAGAGCGGAGCAGTCGCTAACGCTAACTAAGAGGCTGAAGAACATTCCTTCTCCATTAAACATGGAGAGTGAACACAGAAGCAGGAGAAAAAAACAAGTGAAATATTTATCCAGCCTACTGTCTAGACTGCAGGGTGTACTGCAGGAAAAAAACATGAGGATTACATAGACATTAGTTTGGGTTAGAAAACACCCATCTATCCTTTCATCTAGTTCATTTATTTATCTATTATTTTGTTCAACCATTCGTCCATACATATATGGTTCCTTCCATCCATCTGTCTATCCTTTCATCCATACTTCAGTTAATTTATCCATCCATCTATCTGAAAGATGGACAGACACTACACAGTGGATGGATAGATGCACAAATGAACTGATGGTTGGATGAAAATATATTATAATTGGATGGATGTTATCTGTTTTTCTGTCTGTCTGTCCTTTCATCGACCCATCCATCCATCCATCTACCCATCCATCAGTCCATCCATCTATCTATTTATCATTTTATCCATCCATCCATCCTTTCATCAGTGTATTTATGTATACTTTTCTCCATCTATCATCCATCCATCCATTCATCCATCCATCCATCCATCCATCCATCCATCCTTCCATCCTTCCATCCATCCATCCATCCATCCATCCATCTATCTATCTATCTATCTATCTATCTATCTATCTATCTATCTATCTATCTATCTATCTATCTATCCAACCATTTATCTATTTATTTTATCCATCCATTCATCCATCCTTTCATCCAACCATCAGTTCATTTATCTATCATTTTCTCCATACATCCATCCATCATCCATCTTTCCATCCATACTTCAATCTTTGTAGTTTCATCCATCATCAGTCCATTTAACTATTTATAATTTCATCCATCCATGCATGCATCCATCCATCCATCCATCCATCCATCCATCCATCCATCCATCCAT
>CAIGQZ010000253.1:8057494-8076889 GCA_903798205.1 Danio tinwini
AAGAAAGAAAGAAAGAAAGAAAGAAAGAAAGAAAGAAAGAAAGAAAGAAAGAAAGAAAGAACGAAAGAAAAAAAGAAATTGGTGACTCAGAAACCAATCAAACGCAAGTAAATTCACCCAGCAACCAATTAAAAACAAGCCCATCAAGCCCGTCATTTTTTGCAACCAATAAAACCAAGACATCCATTTATTTGCCCAATAAAGCAGATAGCCAACATAATGTGGTCATGGACACCTATTTATTATATGTGAATCATCAACATTACCATTTTAGGCCCTACGTCATTTTTAAAAAAATCATTTTTTACTGTTGCTAGCCATTTTAAATGGTCCTGCCATGTGATAAATGAAATTACAAATATCTCTGCGGATGCTCAATTAGCTTGAGCTTATAAAATATGATGCATAGTAATTGCAAAATTAGCTTTGCTGCTTAAAATAGCCTGCAAGACGTCATCTTACGATTTTTTTAATGTCAACCCTTCAAACACAGAGCAGCCAGAGACCTGTATGATAAAGTACATATAAGCCCATGAGTACCTGTACACACCACGATCTTGTAGGAAGTGCAGAGACACACATTCTTGCATGTATAGTTTTGAGGACTCTCCATAAGCACAATGTATTTTATACAGTAAAAACTGCTTATATAGCTCTACATCACCTTTACCTTTATACTTCATGCCAAATTTTGTCATTAAGTATGAGTTTTAAGCATTTTGAAATACAAGGACACAAGGCATGTCCTAGTAATCCACCTTAATAGAGTACACCTATGTCACCTTTATACCCCACCCCAAATTTTGAATGTCAAAAACATTCAGTATGATTGAAGCACTTTGAAATATAAGGACACAAGGCATGTCCTAGTAAACCATTTTAATAAAGTACAACTAGGTCATACCCTTCGAACACAGAGCAGCCAATCACCTGTATGATAAATCACATATACACCCATGAGTATCTGTACACACTGCATGATCTTGTAGAAATCGTAGACACAAACGTTCTTGCATATATGGTTAACGTGGACTCTCCAAAAGCACAATGTATTGTATACTGTAAAAACTGCTTATATGGCCCTAAATCTCATTTTCCTTTATACCCCATCCCAAATTTTGTCATTAAGTATGATTTTAAGCGTATTAAAATACAAGGACACAAGGCATGTCCTAGTAATCCACATTAATAAAGTACACCTATGTCATAACCTTCAAACACAGAGCAGCCAGTGACCTGTATGATAAAGTACATATAAACCCATGAGTATCTGTACACACTCAACGATCTTGTAGGAGGTGCAGAGACACACATACTTGCATATATGGTTTACGGGGACTCTCCATAAGCACAATGCATTTTATACAGTAAAAAAACGGCTTATATGGCACTAAATCACCTTTAGCCTTATACAAAGTCCCTTTAAGGCAAGTCATTTCACTCAGCGGCCATCTTTAAAACACCTCTCGGGCAGTATATTTTGAATGGGGACACAACAAATTCTCAAAAACCGCTTGCCAAGCTTACGATTAAATTTCATATCAGGAATCACAAATAAAATTTAATAACAACTGTACCTTTAGTTTCATTTCTAAACGTCCAAATCACACAAAATCTGCAGAAACCTACGTCTGGTCCGAGCCCCTCCCCCGGTGATTGGCTCTTGTACTAGAAGGCGGGCTTTATTTGCCATATAGCAATCGATGATTTGCTCCTGAACTAGTAGGCGGGGCTTTATTCATCACACACATTGATCGTTACTTTTCCCCCTTTAAAAAAATACGAGTGACATGTCTTGTGTATTCTATCGTCTTTGCCTTATAACAACCCAAATTTTGAAAGTCAAAAATGTCATTAAGTATGATTTTTAAGCAATTTGAAATACAAGGACACAAGGCATGTCCTAGTAAACCACCTTAATAGAGTACAACTAGGCCAAACACAAGTCATTATACAGTTTTGTCCTCATAAAACACATATACATGCACACACACACACACACACACACACACACACAAGCATAGATCAGTGTCAGAAATGGACAGTGCTGCTTTGTTTTTTTCACAAACGAACAGAATAACATGAACACTGTACGGTTGCCGTGGTAACCCAGAATGCTGCAGAGTACCTGCCTTTACTTATAGCAAATATATTCAAGTACGGAAATGAATAAATCAGTAGATTACGGCTCTAGCACATTAATCGACACTCACGCTGTGTTGATGAGATGCCTAAAGTGTCCCACACTAAAGGCGTCAAGCTTTTCCAAAGCATCCAACGTCCTCAGGCATGCTGATTAAATTGATTTGAGCTGTTTTTTGTTTCAGTGGCTCCTTGTAAATAATGCATGCTCTTACTTTTTACAATGCAATCAGTTTCATTCAATCCTGATTTATCAAATCATAGAAACAATGACTATATTTTCATCGATTACCACATCGAAAGTAAACACGAGAATCATTCGTGATTCTGTTTTTCTTGTTGAATTAAGTCTCTGTCCTAAGGAAAATAAATATATAATATACAAATTTAACAGCATACTATTGATAAATTGATGAATAAAAATGCATATTTAACAGTAAGTTATATACAGTGAACAACTGTAAAATCACTTTGTATTACTGTGTTGTTGTTTTTTTCTCTCTAGTAAGTTATGAACAGAGTTTTATCTTACATCTAATGTTGATAAATAATGCTTATTACTTTTACGAATTTTATGTGTGCTGCCATGATGCGCTTAGTAATTATGTGAATGACACTGAGCATCTTTTATGTATTAGTATGTTTCTATGTTTGTGTTGATCATATGACTTTCTCATCCACCTTTGTCAGGGATCACCAAATTTGTTCCTGGAGGACCGGTGTCCTGCAGATTTGAGCTCCAACCCTAATCAAACACACCTGAACAAGCTAATCAAGGTATACTTGAAACACCCAGGCAGGTGTGTTGAGGCAAGTTGGAGCTAAACCCTGCAAGGCACCGGAACCTCCAGGAACGAGATTAGTGACTCCTGACTTACGGTATGTTTTTGTGTGCATAACAAAGCTAAATTATGTAGATGTTAGTACTTCAAAACATTGGTGGCTGACTGTAAATTAATGAAATGCAGTAATTTATCGTAAAATTTCCAATTATTTTTCTTAGAACGGAAAATTACCCATTATGCTTTGCGTGTATGCGCAAGGAGAATGCTAAGAACTTCCGGTCGGCAGCTGATGCGTGTAAACAGTCGCATTTGGACAGCTTTGAAATTATAGTTTTAATCTATTTTACCTGCTTTTATCATCTTTGAACTAATACTGTTGTCGATCAGCGCCACCTCCTGGACTGGTCATTTTAAAAAATGCAATCTAATAGGATGGAAAACAACAGCTTTGAGGCATTTTTCCCTCGTTGTCAGACGACATCTTCTGCCGTTTAAATGAAGCCTCGTCATCGATAGAGTCAACAGTTTATCTTTCTTTCAAATATATAACCAACTCAAACAAATATATTCACCAAAATGTTTGACACACACACGTAGCCTACTGCCCTGTCCCACTAACACACTGATTTAATATCTGTGACACAGTGAAAATAAAGTGACGTTTTGAAATGACATTAAAACACAAACCGTAGTAAATATTACACACTAAATGAAACATAAACGGCTCGTGATTAGAATGAACAGCAAATCAGCCAGCAGAGTATCTGTGGGATATTCTGTGCGCAGTTATATGGTTGGAACACAGCTGGCCTAATTCTTCGGTCAGAAAGAACTGCAGCTACTCCAGAGTGAACATGTCCATTCTCTGTTTATTCATTTGTGTGGATATGTACAGCATGTGTGGTTTGGGTTTATACACGCACAGCAATACCACACAACGAAAAGATAGAGTTTGATGGGATGAACAAAGTAAAGGAAACTCTGTATTAATCTATGCAGTGAGCTGCCGAACTGAAACTATGCGCATGCACCAGACAAGTCTGAACAGGTTTACTCGCGCATGCGTAAGGCAAGGAATTTTGTACAGTATCAGTAACTCACTTTTATTGGTCATTTTTGTAAATTGCATGACTTACACACCTGTTACGTTTCATGCCAGTGATCTGGTTTGCTCTATGATGCAGTGAAGTATTGCGTGCGTGTGTGTGAGTGTGTGTGTTTGAAGAGCCACTGAGCTAACAGCTGACAGGCCGGGGAAACACGCACACACACACTGGATTTCTGGATTTCACTTGAACCACATCTGACAGATAATGGCTTTAACACACACCTTTTAAAGCTGTGTGTCACAAAAACACTCAGTAATCCACTCAAAACGCTATTGAAACCCATTTTTCGGGGTGCAAATTACCAGTTGTAAACGCTGTAGACGGAAGTTCTAAACATTCTACCGGAAGATGCTGGTCGCTATGGCACCCTCCATGCAGCAGCCAAGAAAAAAAAAAATTACGGTAAAATTACGCCAACCACTGCTACAGTTTTTTTTACCATAAATTTCACAGATTTTTTTTTAATTATTAAAATGTCTTTTATGTTTCTACTGTATTTTTAACAGTAAAATTCCAGCAAACACAGCTACCATTTTTATACCGTATTTTTCACTGAGTTTTTAAAAAGTGTTAAGCTATGTTGACCAATGTAGTGTGTGATCTGACTTCAGACAGTTGGAAAGTTAAATAAGTTCAAGAATTAGATAACCGTACTCATACATGAACTATAGCCAAGTTCTTAAAATAGCAGTATATAAAAGTCTGTCTTTACATTTAATAACTCTCCATTAAAGCACATTGACCTGTCGTAGGTCTCACTAATAAATGTGAGTTTATATGTAGATGTTGATGTTTATACATTATGTAGATGTTAGTACTTCAAAACATAGGTGTTGGACTGTAAATTAGTGAAATACAGTAATTTACCGTAAAATATAGACATGTCTTATTACGTTTCTACCATATTTTTAACTGTAAAAAGCAGGCAATCCTAGCTACTGTATTTTTTTTATCATAAATTTCACAGATTTAAAAAAAAAAGTGTGTAGCTGGGATTACAGAGTTGGAAAGTTAAATAAGTTCAAGTATTAGATAAGATAGGCATACATGAACTATAGCCAAGTTTTAAAAATAGCAGTCTATTAAAGTAGTATCAGCCTTTTTAATAACTCTCCATCCAAACGCATTCACCTGTGTATGTGTAGACGTTTATATGTTATGTAGATGTTAGCACTTCAAAACATTGATGTTTGACTATATATTAATAAAACACAGTAATTTACAATAAAATTTACATAATTATTGTTTTTTTTTATATTGTATTTTTAACAAAAATTCTGGCAACCACAGCTACTTTTTTACCGTCAATTTCAAAACATTAGTGTTTGAGTATAAATTTATAAAATACAGTAATTTACCATAAAATCATTTTTTTATTTATTTTACGTTTATACTGTATTATTACTGATCAAAAATGATACAGCTATCATTTTTTACCATAAATTTCACAGATTTTTTTCAGATTTTTATTTCTGATATTTTTTTATCAGATTAAATTTGAATTTTTTTTTAAATGTATTTTACGTTTATACCAAATTTTTAATGGTAAAAATCTGCCAATCACAGCTACAATTTATTTTAACATAAATTTCAAAACACTGGTGCTTGAGTATAAATTAAAAAACTACAGTAATTTACAGTAAAATTCAGATCTTTCTTTTTTTACATTTCTACCATAGTTTCTACAGTAAATTCCAACAAGCACAGCCACCCTCCTTACCAAAAAATTCATAGATTTTTTTCTTTCTTTTTTAATGTGATTTAAAAAATTTTATGTCTCTTACGTTTTTTTTGTGTTGTTTGTTTTTTTTTTGCATATTTTTAATGTAAAAAATCTGGCAACCACAGTTAACATTTATTTTACCGTAAATTTCACAGATTTTTTAAAAGTGTGTAGCTGCTGTAGTTGAAAAGTTAAATAAGTTCAAGAATTAGATAACCATAATCATACATGAACTAGCAACGTTCTAAAAATAGCAGTCTTTAAAAGTCTGTCTTTACTTTTTAATAACTCTCCATCCAAACGCATTGACCTGGTGCAGGTCTCACTGTAATATATGTCAGTTTATAAAGTTGGACATGTCAGTTTTCATAACGAACTCCTGTACAGTTTTCTTCTTTCCAGAGACACGGAGCTGCTATTAGTGCAGATCTCAATGTACTGTATATCTATATGAGAGTATCTGAAGTGGAAGACAGGCGGGTACAGACGGACCCGTCACACATTTCAAAAGCTTGTACCGGGTTTAATCAAGAGTCCTGCAATTTTCACATCTCTGATAAATGAAGGAGAGAGAGAGACAGACTTCTGATATAGGTCCATTAAAGCATTAAAGAGCACTGACCGCATTTAACAGCTAAATAAATGCCGCTGATGATGGGAAAGCATTTTAATGGCTCTGCGGCTTCACTTGTGAGTGTTTGAATGTCTCTGAAAATTACTGTGTGCTGGTTTAGAAACGACACTTTCTAAGAGTAAATGTGGTTAAAAATGGGCTTTACGTTTTTTAAATGGAACCAAATGCATAGGTTAAACAAGTGTTGCTTTAAAATAAAATGCATTTTACTGTAAACCTGCACAGTTTGAAAATATACACTGTATTTGTATGTACAATGGAGTCAACTGACATGAAATGACCAGCAAAAGTTATATTTATCACTTTATTTGTATTACAATTTTGCTATTTTATTGAAAACAGAAAGTATTTACAACTTTTTATTAAAAAAAGATAAAAAATCTGACTTATTCCTCAGAAAGCAAAACTCTGAAGATGAAAAAGTCATAAATGTAAGATTAAAAATGTATTTATTTTGTCAAATGCAGTAAGCAAAATGCAACTAAAATTCTGCTATAAACTACTATTTGCCAAACAAACATTCTTAATTATTTTTTTTTTTACCAAAATGAGACCAATATGAGTTCCTCATATTTAGATGATTTCATCGTAAAGAAAAATAATAATAATAAAAAATAGGCAATTAGCTAACATTACTTAAAAAAAGTGAATAATCCTATTGCTTTTAAATGATTGAGTAAACCAACTATGCACATACCTATAACAATTAAGTTATAAACGGGTATTACTCAGTGTTTTTTTAAAGTAAAGTCAACTAGCAATGCTGACAAAACAACAAAAATCTGAAGATGAAAAGTCATAAATGTGATAATAAAAGGGTATAAAATTGTAATATCAAAGCAAACATTATCATTACAGAAAATGCAGAAGAATAATTGCTAATTTTCGCTGCTTGTTTAAATAACTTATTTAAAATGAGCTGAAACAATACAATTCTTTACATTTTTTGGGAGACAACTTAATTGTTTTAAGTTTAACTGGCTCAATCATTAGTAGTTAACCTAATCGATTTGTGTTGGGATGACATAAATGAATAGTGTGAACCTGGGATTTTTCACAGTGCTGTTGACACTGTAAATTATTTCATTGCTTTTGTTCTTTAACATTTAGTGTAAGATATATTGTTTTATCAGATTAAAACGAAACAATTTATGCCATAAACTACAATCTGCCAAATAAAAATGGTCAATTAAAGAGTAGATGAATTCACTATATATACAGTATTGTGAAAGAGTTTTCAGCCAACATTTAATCTGTTGTTTTACTGATGGTATAATACATAAGTCATAAGTGTAAATTATTAAAGATGTATGTTTTGTTAGGATAGAAGTCAGGCTAGAGTCTGAATTATGTTGGTTTAATTGTTTAAGACATGTGAAAAACAATGTTGGAGAGACGCTGTTTGTCCTGGTTTGAGCTGCATTTCTACCAATATTATCTGAAAACTGCATAAACAGTTGAAGTCTGAATTTTTAGCTCCCCTTTAATTATTATTATTTTTATTTTTTTTTATTTTGCCAAATGATGTTTAACAGAGCAAGGACATTTTCACAGTATGTCTGATAATATTGTTTCTTCTGGAGAAAGTCTTATTTGTTTTATTTTGGCTAGAATAAAAGCAGTTTTTAATTTTTAATAAACACTTTAAGGTCAAAATTGTTAGCCCCTTTAAGCTATTTTTTGATAGTCTACAGAACAAACCATCGTTATACAATAACTTGCCTAGTTTACCTAATTAATCTAGTTAAGCCTTTAACTGTCACTTTAAGCTGTATAGAAGTGTCATCATGGCAAAGATAAAAGAAATCAGTTGTTAGAAATGAGTTATTAAAACTATGATGTTTAGACGTGTTAAAAAAAATCTTCTCTCCGTTAAACAGAAATTGGGGGAAAAAACAAACAGGAGGGGCTAATAATTCTGACTTCAACTGTAGGTTTAATTCATTAAGACATTTCTTCTGGAAAGGACTTGTAATAGTTTTCATTTTCAGGTCATGAAATGGCCTGCACAGCGTCCAGACCTGAACATTATCGAGACTTAAAAAAAAAAAAAAAAAGTAAACCCATTGTCTTTAAATTATTAAGTAAATTTCTAAAGTTACAATGGGTATAATTCATTTTTTTAAAGTAAAGCCAACTTATCGCTTTTAAGGGAAAGGATCTACTCACAGTTTTAATGTAAAACTTGTTGTATCATTAAATACTTAAAAAAAAAGCAGTTCTCATTTTGACATTATTTTTGCCCATTACTGTATATTACCATAAATCCTGAAACTATAATTTTATTTATTTTTTATTTTTTACAGCTGAAACATCTCAATTGGTCCTCCATCGGCAGGTCAGGCAAAAACATGAAAGCACATCAATACACGAGAAGACAGGCCTGACAGGAGAACAGATACATAAGCCACCAGCTCTCTGACAGCCCAACACAAAGCTGCTAAACGTGAAAGAGATGATCAGCGTGCGATACGGAGCATGTTTCATGTCACGGTCTGGTCATCTCAGATGAGTCCTTCAACATTTATGAGCTCATGAATATGCATTAGTGTTATGAGGGTTTGAATAAACGTGTGCAGAGCAAGGATGTGGAGGAAGTGAAGAGTTACAACGGCAGAGAGGCTGCTTATATAGATATACTTCCAGTATAGCAGTGTGCAAACGTTTTGGTCCCCCAACAGTTTTGGTGTTTTAGCAAAGTTTTAATGACCTTCCAGATATACAGTAAGACCGGTCTCTGCATTAAGTTATAAACAGACAGAAAAGAAATATGTATAGAAAATGGAGAAAAACAAATCACTGTTTTCAGAATAAAATGGCTTCTGCTAGAAAAAACTGTATTTAGTATGAGTCCATACACCAGACCCAAGTTCATCTTCTAAAGTATGTCTATTTTTCAGCTTTTTGTCTCTGTCCAGTCCCATACAGCCTCTATTATACAATATTAAGGTCTGGACTCTGTGCAGGCCATTTCATGACTGTTTGAGCCTTTTTTGTCAATAAATGTTATGAATATCTATACAGGGTTCATACACATTTTTACTACAAAACTTCCATGACTTTTCCAGGACTTTCAAGTCAAATTTCATGATCTAATGTTTCATGTAATGTCTATGTATACATAGTAAATCATATTAAATTTATTACAGCATGTCACGCAACAATCTCTTTCGTTTCAATTTATTTTCATATCTATGTAAAATAGATGATGCTTACACAGCACTAATTATGTGCGACAATGTTTTGGCCAAGAAAAGAAGTAAAAACAACTAACCTCCATTCCAGTATACAGATATTTGTCAAACTAATTTTAGATGATGTTAATAGTTTGTTAAACTGGTAATAGTCGGTAAAACTACTTCTGTTGTAAAGCTGCGATCACACTGCACTTTTCGCTCCATAGACCTTTATTTATAGTCATGCGAATGTGGCAGACCAGAAACGCAAGCACATGCGACAAGTTTTGCATTTCACTACATTCGAAAGTTCAAGCTTGGTGAATTCTTACCTGCGAAATTGCATCAGGTGATTGCGTTAGACCAATAGAAGATAATTTTAAATAAGAAAATTTAAATAGTGAGCAATCGCTAGGGCCAGACGGAATCTGCGGACATTTTTTTCTATTTCTGCTGAGAATTTTGGTAAAAATCTGCGGATTTCTGCGGAATTATTTTAGGAGTATCATAACTAAAACCTTAAAATGTGAAATAAAAAATAAAATATTTTTAACTTTTATTTAATGTTTAAAATGCAAATCCAATTAGATAACAGTAAATAGTTAACTGTAAGTAAATAAACAGAATTAATGATGGGCAAAAAATCTGCGGAAATCTGGGAAAAATCTGCGAAAAATCTGCGGAATTCTGCGCGCGCAGATTCCGTGTGAGCCTAGCAATCGCTCACTTTTATTAACGCCTGATCATGTTGTTTAACCCCGCCCCTTTTTGCAGCACCGTACGACAGAATTTTGCAAGCACAAGCTCTAGTGTGACCGCAGCTTAAGTTGCTTTGGACAAAAAGGTCTGCTAAATGACTTAAGCAAATGTAATTTCCATGACTTTTCCAAAACCTTGTGGTTTTTTCTGTTTTTCCAAAACTTTTCCAGGCCTGGAAAATGCCATGTCAAAATTCCACGACTCTTCCAGGTTTTCCATGACTGTATAAACCCTGTCTATAAATATATAATAATCAATAGAAATATCATTACTGTAGTCTTACAGAAGAGTTGTAATTATTAATATACAGTGCGCTTGTAAATTACAGTGCACCAGTAATACTATAAAATTTACAAGTGCAGTGTTTATATATAATTACAATTGTGCTGCAGTTTTGCGTCTTTTGACGATCCATTTTCTTTGTTTCCTTTTTACAAACCAGCCATTCTGCCAGTAGCTTGAACAGTTAGCATAAAGCTGTGCAGGGCAGGTACGTCGCATCACGTCACGTAATGACTGACAGGTCATTGAACCAGTGACTTAGTACAGATAGCAATAAAACATCAACGTATCCAATAGATAAATAAACGTCACCATATGTTGAAAGAATCATAGAGCCATTGGCTAAATCCTCCATCAGTCAAACTAGAAATAAGTTACTGGCTAAAAGTGACTGACAGACAGCAAATGCAAAATGTCAAAATACGCCACTGCTTTGTTTAAATTTTAGTAACCATAACTTTGACTTTTTATTCAGTTTGTGATCTCATTTTATTTGTAACACTGTAAGCTATGACATCGACTTGCTTTTTTGCTATAAAGACACCGGTTTAGCGTGTAAGAAACATAGTAAACAATGTAAACAACAGGTTTTCGGCAGAAACTGTGACATCAACAAACATATAACCATCCATAAATCAAAACTAGCCGGTGGTGTTCAACACTGTGTCGGTGAACTAAATGTGTTTGATGGGATGTTTTTCTGAGGACTCTTACCTTTCAAAATAAACCATGATGTACAGCAATGGATGCGTGTGTGTCTTGTTATTAAAATGATGAGTATGTACCCCCTGCTTGAGGGTTGTAGCTTTAAACTGATGTATAGTTTGTCCTAATATATAGTTATTCGGAAACACTGAAATGTTCAAAAGAAAAGCACCCCAGTGCGTCCATGTCCTGATATTTACAGTGCACTTGTACGTTTTTGAAAACAGCCCACTTTACACGCAAACTTTAAACCGCAGCTCTTATGAAAGCAGTCAAGCTTGTCTCTCAACCGAATGCCTACAAACACCAGCAATACTACTATAAAAACAGCACAGAAGACACGAGAGCCTTGTCTCCGGCCTCCATCACACTTGGTGAGGGACAGTTCTGCTCCATTACAAATGCAAATAATAAACATGAGCAGAGACCGGTCCTGGAGACAGATAACCTCTGAGTGTGAATAGATTTGAATATCTGCATTGAGGGAGAGAGAAAGGTGTTTTTTCTTACCCCACTGAAGAGGAGCCAGCTGCAGATGCTCCAGGATCAGCTGGTTGAGGACGCCCTCCACACTAGCCTCCCCGCCGCGCTGAAGAGACGAGTGCACCGCTGGTCAAGGAAAACACAGCTTCCCAGAAACCAAAACTCAAACTAATGAAAAAGACTATAAAATAAAGGGTAGTCTAAAACAAATATGACATTTAATAAAATGGAAATGTCATAATGTGTCTCCACCCACCACACCACACCACAATCTTAAAACATTACAGGGAGTGCAGAATTATTAGGCAAATTAGTATTTTGACCACATCATCCTCTTTATGCATGTTGTCTTTTACTCCAAGCTGTATAGGCTCGAAAGCCTACCAATGAAGCATATTAGGTGATGTGCATCTCTGTAATGAGAAGGGGTGTGGTCTAATGACATCAACACCCTATATCAGGTGTGCATAATTATTAGGCAACTTCCTTTCCTTTGGCAAAAAGGGTCAAAAGAATTACTTTTCTTTTCAAAAGAAGGGTCAAAAGAAGGCTGCTTGTGGGGCATTTTTTAGGTTGAGGATGGAGTCAAGCTCAACTCCCAGTCCTACTGCCAGTTTCTGGAAGATACCTTCTTCAAGCAGAGGTACAGGAAAAAGTCTGCATCCTTCAAGAAAAACATGATTTTCAAGGAGGGAAAACAGTACACCTCTCTGAACAGTGTCTGGGAGCCTGTGGTTGCTGCTGCACGCAATGTTGATGGTGAACAGATCAAAACACTGACAGAATCCATGGATGGCAGGCTTTTGAGTGTCCTTGCAAAGAAAGGTGGCTATATTGGTCACTGATTTGTTTTTGAATGTCAGAAATGTATATTTGTGAATGTTGAGATGTTATATTGGTTTCACTGGTGAAAATAAATAATTGAAATAGGTATATATTTGTTTTTTGTTAGGTTGCCTAATAATTATGCACAGTAATAGTCACCTGCACACACAGATATCCTCCTAAAATAGCTCAAACTAAAAACAAACTGAAAACTACTTCCAAAAATATTCAGCTTTGATATTAATGAGTTTTTTGCGTTCATTGAGAACGTGGTTGTTGTTCAATAATAAAATTAATCCTCAAAAATACAACTTGCCTAATAATTCTTCACTCCCTGTATGAGTTATGAGACATTTCCTGTGCCTCAACCAGGTGAGTGGGCTTGACAAACCACTCCAACATGGGGAGAACATGCAAACTCCACACAGAAATGCCAAATGACCCAGCTGAACTCGAACCAGTGAGGCGACAGTGCTACCCACTGTTCTTGGTTCTGTTCAACTCTGCTAAATTACTAAAACAGAAAGCTAAATACTAGGGGTGTCAAAAATAATTGATTCTTCGGTGCACCGCAATGCAGACAGGGACAATTCGGTATCAGTTCAGTAATAATCATAACCGGTTATTATGTACTGACGTCATTTATCTCATATGTGCTTTGTCGCCATAGCTTACTATGGCGAGGGATGCAAGCGCGAGTATTTAAAACGCTCCAACTGCTTAAAAACGCAAAAACTGTGTGCAAAAAAAAAAAAAAAACTGTTTTCTGGACAGTCTTTCACTGACACAGCAGAAGCCCCTATTTCCCTGCGATTGAGAGAATGAAAGTAAACTCCATTTCTCTCTTTCTCTCTCTTACTGTGGCCCATTTGACCTGCTGGCGTAACTTTTCCTCTCCTCTCGGCTGTTACAGCGATACTTCTGCAGAGTTTTCTCCTCCGTGTCTATCATGGATCAGCTTTGATCGCTGCTGCCGTTTATCAGTGTCCCTCATCTGTGAAGAGCACCGGCCCGTAATAGCCAATCACAGCCCTTTCTGTTGAGCGCGAGACCAATCATAGGGGTGTAAGAACGAACTTGGTAGACAAGGCTCAGAAAGCGAGCGGGAAACTTATATTTGTTTATTTGCTATAAATACTCGTGGTGTTTAAAGGTACAGTTTATATATCTGACTGTATGTAATAAAGGACAAAATCGTATTACAAATAGTATATAAAATTAAATATATTTATACATTGTAATACAAGAATTGCTGTGCTGTGAAGAAAATATAAAACTGTATATGGAAACTTGGAAAGCATCAACAATGCACTGTGATGCACCGAGATATCGAATTGAACCGAATCGATGGCATGATAATCGTAACCGAACCGAACCGTGAGACCAGTGTAGGTTCACACCTCTACTAAATACATAAAAAGCTACAAAAAAATAAATAAAACTAAACCAAAATGAACAAAACCAAAACCCAAATTAACTAAAATAGATCAATTTAATTTTAATAAATACATTTTTTTTAGACTAGTTTCAAAACGTCAGTAAGCTTGATTGGTATCAAACATCCTTATGATGCACGCTTGCTCACACTGCCCTTTATGGCCTTTTTTCCTGGAAACACTCAGCAGTGATGCCACGTTGTGTTTTCTGCATGAAATGAGCCAGGCAGTGTGGATGGAGATGATGAGCGAGTGGACAGAGGTGAAATATTCACACACGGCGACACTAATGATGGCGACCAGAACAAAAGCTCATTACGTAACAGAAATGATGCTCTCAGCGGCCTCTAATGACTGCGAGCGCTGTAATGATGATGCTGAGGCTAAAAGATGGCCTTCTACTGCCACGCATGTAAGACTGCACTGGCATCTGCATAGGAGAGATTCCTAATGCCAGATGTGAACAGTCAAAATTACAATTAACTTGAATATATTAAAGTCTGCATGAACTGGAAGTTGCAATCACTTTTTTTTTCGTATTGTGACGCAGTTCCTAGAGAAACAGAATATAAGATGAAAAAACAGTGGGCGTGGCTTGTTTTTTCTACTGCGAGCTGATTGGATGTAGAAAAAATCGAGAAAAGATTATTACAACCTAACAGACTCCTCCTCCTCGCCATTTCTGTTTGTTGACAAAATTGACAGCTGGAGGGGCGTGGTTAAGTATGTTAGCCCCGCCCAATACCTCAATTCTAATCTGAGAATTTAACTGAAAACAAAACAGGAAGTGCATTTTCAGATTTCAATTATAGATTACAAGGGCAAACATTTAGTTAGATGTATCGTTCACCACAAAACTAGCAGTCTGAGCTAACAAAATCAATATGGTTAGTTTTGATTTCATTAGTACTTTAATATACAATAGAATAGATTTATATTTCAATTTCAGTATGTTGATGTACTTCCAATTTACACAGAATATTGAGTTGGGGGTGGTGCTTAATGTCTGCGTATCATTCACTTATAGCAATCTAATGGTAAGAAACGTGTTTAGGTTAGGGTTAGATTATATATTAAAGCGCTTTGTGTCAGCCTTTTTAACTGAAAAAAATAGCATTTTTGGAGCTTTGGTGTTGCTGTGTTTGTTTAATATATAATTTGCACCTTTTGCGTATGCAGTTAAGAGGGATGTGCGTGCTTTTGTAGAGTTTTTCATTTTTAGGGTTGGGCCACTCCAAAACACGGATGCAAATGGTTAGACTTTGATTGAAGATTACCAAAACAAACCTTTAAATTTACGAACATAGACTAATTATTCACCTTAAGAGTGCTAGCAAAATATGCATTGTAAATTAAAAATAAAATAAAAAGTAGTTCACTCAAAAATGTCAATTCTGTTGTTAATTATTCACATCAATGATGTTATATGAATAAATGTGCCTCCTATACTGATACTGAGGAGAAGAAACTGTTGAATAAAGCCGTTATTGTTGTTTTATGTGCGCGCAAAACTGCAAAACTATTCTTGTAGCTAGAATGTCAAAAACATTGCAAGATTTAGATGCTTTGTTTCCAGTGAAGACTTAGAGAAACTTGTTCATGCTTTTATCAGCAGCAGGGTGGATTACTGTAACAGCCTCCTCACGGGCCTTCCCAAAAAGACAGTCAGACAGTTGCAGCTCATCCAGAACGCTGCGGCCAGGATTCTGACCAGAACCAGGAAATCAGAGCACATCACACATGTCCTCAGGTCTTTACACTGGCTCCCAGTTACATTCAGAATAGATTTTAAAGTATTACTACTTGTCTAGAAATCACTAAATGGCCTACGACCTCAATACATTACAGATATGCTCACTAAATTCAAACCTAATTGATTACTCAGATCTTTAGGATCATATAAACTAGAAATTCCAAGAGTTCAGTCGAAGCAGGGTGAATCGGCTTTCAGCTACTGCGCCCCCGCTGCTGGAATCAGCTTCCAGAATTGATCAGATGTGCTCCAACATTAGGCACATTCACATCAAGACTGAAAACACATCTGTTTAGCTGTGCCTTTACTGAATGAGCACTGTGCATCGCCCGAAGGATCGCACTAGTGTGTCTTCCTTTTCTTTTTCATTCTTTTTAACACATTTTAATCTGTTTTAAATCATTTGATCATCTGTTTTTTGTTTTCTAATACTTGTCTTTTTTATTCTTGTTTATGTAAAGCACTTTAAATTGCCACTGAGTATGAAATGTGCTATATAAATAAACTTGCCTTGCCTTATTCACATCAATGCTGTTATATGAATGAATGTGCCTCCTATACTGACACTGAGGAGCAGAAACTGTTGAATAAAGCCGTTATTGTTGTTTTATGTGCGCGCAAAACTATTCTTGTAGCTTGATAATATGCTGATCGAACAACCATAGGCATATGTTTTGTAACAAAGAGATGACTGCCTACTTGACCCTCTGGTTGGACTGTTTATTAATCAGAAAGTTGGCTGCTTCACCGACTACGATTTATCGTTGTGATTTAGATTTGTTTTCTGAGAACTAATAAACTTCTCGCACTTGAATCTACTCTGTTTCCATGTCGTCACCACCTCCATCGTCACAATGGTCTGTTTTGAGGATGTTTTTTGGGTTTTTTTCTGGACTTTGAACGATGTTTGGAAATGGAGGATGAGGGAACTCTCTGTTTATAGCTAAAGTATCTTCATTTGTGTGCTGAAGATGAGCCAAGGGTTTGGAATTTCCAAAAACAAAATAGCATCATTTGTTTTTAGTTGTGCGTTGTGTTAGTAACTGTAGTCACAAAAAAAGTCTATAATGAGTCTAAAATGTAGTTTAGTATTAAAGGGATAGTTCACGCAAAATTTCAGTCATCATTCACTTGTTCAAAAAAGTTTTTCGTTTGCATTTTGGTGAACACAGAAGAAGATATATTAAAGAATGTTGAAAACCTGTATCCATTCATTCATTCACTGTCGATGTATCAGGGGTCACCACAGCGGAATGAACCACCAACTATTCCAGCATATGTTTTACACAGCGGATGCTCTTCCAGCTGCAACCCAGTACTGGGAAACATCCATACATACATTCAAACACACACTCATACACTACGGCCAATTTAGTTTACCCAATTCACCTATAGCGCATGGACTGTAGGGAAAACCAGAGCACCTGGGGGAAACCCACGCCAACACGGGGAGAACATGCAAACTCCACACAGAAATGCCAACTGACCCAGCCGGGACTCAAACCAGTGACCTTCTTGCTGTGAAGTGGCAGAGCTAACCACTGAGCCACCGTGCTGCACCCAACCTGTAACCATTGACACTTAAAACAAGCGAAAAGTGAGTAAATTATGACAGAATTCAATTTTTGGTGTGAACTATCCCTTAAAATTTAATTTTTTTTAAATAAAAGCACTAATTGCCTGTGTAATATAAACACACAAACAAGTACGCATGCTTTGCAATCACGTCTATGATTCTACACATTCAATCAGTCATGCTGATGCCATGCTTTGATCGCCGCGCGGGACTGTATCTCTTGATTATTCATGATTTAAGCTGTTTATTATTTTGTAAGTGTCATTGAGGCTGGCGGTGGCAAGCGACTCGTGAAGACAACAAGTGCCTGTAATCATGTGGGCGGCTAAATGCTATTAAAATGAGGAACGAGTCACTGTTCAAGGCTCATGTGACTTCATTAGACTCTAAAAAATATTAACAGTACAAAGAGAGCAAGAAATTTTTCACAGCATTTCTTACAATATGTTTTCTTCTGGAGAAAGTCTGACTTGTTTTATTTCAGCTAGAATAAAAGCAGTTTTTTTAAAACCATTTTAGGGTCAATATTATTAGCCCCGTTAAATATTTGCAGTTTTGTAGTAAAGATTTGCCTAATTACCCTAACTCGCCTAATTAACTTAGTTAATTCTTTAAATGTCACGTTAAGCTAAATACCATCTTAAAAAATATCTAGTCATATATTATGTGCTGTCATCATGGCAAAAACAAAAAAAAATCAGCTATTAGATATGAGTAAAACTATTGTGTTTAGAAATGCATTGAAAAAAATATTCCTGTTAAACAGAAATTGTAGGGCAAAATGTACAGGGGGCTAATAATTCAGGAGGGCTAATAATTCTGACTTCAACTATATATCTTAACATTTTAAATGTCTTTACTATTACTTTTGATTAATCGAATGGTTAAATTTGAAGTGTTGTGTATTTTCTTTCATACTCAACATCCAATTTAAACCAAACATGCAACAATTAGAGGATAATTTGACACTCAGGTTACATTATAACATCATTTGAATAAAAAATAATCATTAAAATAAATAAATAGGTTTTAGTAATTTGGCTTTTATCGCACACAACCTGTAAATGGCTAAAAAACAGGAATCACAGTAAATGACACTTAGGCCCAATCCCAATTCTACCCCTTAGCCCTTCTCCTTACAATTACCCCTTGTTTTGCACGTTCACGTTAAGGGATAGGAGTGTCCCAATTCTCTTTAGCTTAAAGGTGTAGGGCTAAAAGGAAAATGAGATTATCATTATTACGAATTTTTACAACAAACAAGCATATGTTTTAATATATTCATAACAGCGTTCATGTTTTACCATCATAGGGTAGGGGTACAAAAACAGATTTGGGATTTGGCCTTAACCGATTAGCCAGCACTTATTTATGAGCATTTACACCTATCTAATTTTAAACAGTAACAGTTCTTGACCCCAGTGAGTTACAAAATAAAATAAAAACCGCTCAATTTCGCTATTTATATATCCGTAATAATAACAACTCCTGTATAGTAGTCCCACAACATTCTGTCTGACACTCGAATACCCTGTCAGAAAAGTCTGAAAAGCTGAGAATGAGCTTTTTACAGTGACTATGTTTACATGGACACCAATAATTCGATTTTAATGCGATTAAGACAATACTCTGATTAAGAGTCTACCATGTAAACAGTGATTTTTGATTAATTTAATCAGATTAAGGTCATAATCGAACTAAAGAGTAATCGAATTAAGACATGTGGAGTATGCCGATTTTAGTTGCATTATTTAAGTGCAGTACAGACAAGTAAACACCTTAATCGAACTATTAACGTCATGTAGGACTTTAAGCCGCAATTTGCGACAGGGTAGTCCACCCACACACACAGACACACACACAAGTATGGCTGATTGACGCTCTGCACCTACTGAGCCAGTGCAGACCACAGACACCTGCATCGTGAAATGCGGAGGTTTTTTTTTCTTCCGGTATTCTTTACGGTATGAACTTCCATTAAAACAACTCTTCCAGCAGTTTATAGTT
>CAIGQZ010000253.1:8096821-8107488 GCA_903798205.1 Danio tinwini
CGTCTCGATGTGGATGGGGGAAAACTGAGACATCTGAAAACGGAGGCGTGGCAGCAGACATTCGCTACCTGATTGGGGCTTTTGGATCATTGCGTATCCTTCCCTTATTTGTCAAGCCCCTATCACATGACTATAACGCTACCGCAAGACGGCAGACCAGCCTTCACTGTAAACAACAACATGAACACAGAAATGGGAGCGTTGTTTGCACTATTGTCTGTTTTAGGCGCCGTTGTGCAGTTAAACTCTGCCTTTTTACTACAGCAGCTGCAAATATTGGCAAGAGGCAAGCTATTGTTCGAGCACTCGCTAATCGCTCACGTTCATCGTTCAACCAGCGTTTGTTGACTAACAATAACCAAATGCCAAGCTAGACACATGCTTCCTGTTTATACTTGAACGCGCATGCCCAGAGTGCGCGAATGGTCATGTGATATACATTTTTGGTGGAGTAGTGTGGACGGAGATATGTTTAGAAACGCAAGATGAAACTCTAGTGAGGACGCGGATCGTTTTTGATCTAAAACGCCGTTTCCAAACGAAAACGCATTAGTGTAAACGGGGCCTAAACAATAGAAAGTTACAAAGTGTGTGTGTGTTAACAATAGAGTTAGAGTTATGTGTGTTTGTGTGTGTAAGAGAGAAAGAGTATGTGTGTGAGTACAAGAGAGTGAAAAGATCAAATGTCCCCACAAATGTTTTTAGACCCCATGAAAAAAAAGGCCTCAGAAAACACACAGAATGAAGCATTTTGAAAATGTAAAAAAAAAAAAAAAAAGTTGCTTCCTGTGAGGGTTAAGCTTAGGTGTAGGGGGTGAAGGATTCAGATTTCTACCATCCCATCCGGTCCCCTCCATCTCAGCGTGGATGTCTATCCTTTCCTCATCATCCTATTTCTCATTATTTTCATTAAAGATAATTCATTGATTATTTTAACGACTATTTAACTTTGCATTGATTTCAACTAATGAATAAGTTAGACACACTGCTTTATGTAAGAATGTTCAGTGCATTGCCTGTCTCTTTGAAACTATTTTCAGGAGCCACCACACTAGGTCAGAGGTCATGGAGACCTTGAGTGGAAATGAACGGCTGAGGACTTGAAACAACTTTTATTGTTTCTATTGTTATTTCTATGAGTTAATACTATCCAAAATGTCTTAAGTGATTTTGCTATTTTTACGGTTAATTCTTAGTAGTTTTACTTTTTGTTCAAGATAGACTTGGTGTAGTGAGAATTTAACTGTCTGAATGTAGATTATACCGGTTTTTAACCAGTTTTGATAAAGATGGCTGAGAGTACACTCAGCCTTGCATAAGAAACATATTATACTTTAAGTGTGTGTGTGCTCTATTTGATTGTAGATACTTTCAACAGGTCTGGAGTCAGCTCTAAACAGTCTAGTGGATGTCTGACGTTTATGCTTAAGATATTGTTCAGAATTGTACGCACGCACCCACGTGGAAAGTCTATCTGTGTTTTAACCAATCAGGTTAGAACACCTATATGTATGACGCAGATAATGACGTTATGTGAGAGTTTAATTGTTATTGATTCGTAATTGTAAGCAGAGCGGCCTAGGAACTCATTGCGAGTGTTGAAGCTGGCTTCTGCTGATGAAACTGCAAACTATCTTCAGTAAACTTTATTTATTTATTTGAATATCTGACTCCGGCTCTTCTTCATCTGACAGACTGGTCATTCTTTGGGTTAAAATTGTAAATACCCCTACAGGGGATTGAATATATATGTATAAAAAAAAGCAACAAAAAAGCATTCCGTCTATGGGAAGTCTCTATAAAGATACCAGTACATGTGTGTGTTTGTCTGTATGTGTGTTCAATTCAATTCAAGTTTATTTGTATAGTGCGTTTCACAATAATCATTGTTGTGAAGCATCTTCACAAAATGTGCACATTATTGTATTACAATCAAATTCAGAAACGATAAGGTTATTATTTACCATAACTCTCTATTTCATCTCTATAACACTCTTTTTTAACAATCTAGGCGCAAAGTCTAAAGTGTATGGTGCAAAAGCATTAAGGATGTGTCCGAATCCAATTTTGCTATTTTAAGGATGGAAAAATATGCTCTGTGCCCTGACGCATGGTCTAACAGGGTTGTGCTTATTCTCTTAATGAGTTCTGAGTGTGTTTTGAGTATAACCTGCATTAAACCAATCAGAGTCTCATCTCACATTCTCTTTAAGAGTCAGTTGCGTTGCACCATGCATTTGCTATTTACATGGCGGACTTTGTAAGTGAACAAATTGAACACTTAACTAGCGAGAAAACAGTTAAACAGAGCATCTGCAGCGCGAGGATAAAGAACGAGCCTCCTCCATTCAGCCTCTTTACTTTACTTTTAGTCTTTACTCCTTTACTTTTGTGGATAGGGAAACTGTGTTGTACGCTCTCCACTGAAGACATCCATTAGCCTACATATTTAATTTAGTTTGTTGAGCACAAAGACTTGTTTCAAAACTATTTCTAAATTCAGTTCTAATTTCCAGCAAACAAATAAATGAACAATTTTAACAAAGTGTGGTAAAAAAACTGAGTTATATCCAAACACACGGCCAATTCGTATGCCCCATATGGTCCAAAACCCGACAGGTGGATAAATCTAAACTTGTTTTTATTAAAACAAATATAAATATGCATATAATGAATAACATTGCTAATAATAATAACATTATACAAATGCAAATTGTCATGAATAAACTGAAAAAAGCCCTCTGAGATGAAGAAGGCATGGAGGCAGTGGTTTTTATATTTGTGTAGAAAATATTATATATTTATTTATTTTATTTTTAATATTTATGTATTTTTTTCATATGTAAAGATATTTGTGTATTGTTGTACATCCTGTGGATATTAAGGAATGTCTAAGCGTTTGGACCTGCATAGGCGCATAACTAACGTTCTCTGCGCTGGACTGTAGAGCAGCTTTTAGTTAGTCAATGGTGTGGTCTATTTTAGTTCCTCAACATAGCAAAGCACCAGCAATACACAACACACCTCCTTTCTAGACCAGAACACCTATGAGTCCACAAAGTGGCACAAATGGATTTGCTATTTAAACAACGTGGCGCAAAACAGGAAAAGTACTATTGCGCTGGTCTGAAAATAGCAACAAATCGCACCAAACATGTCTTGCACCTTATTGCGCTGGGTGTATGACACGGCCCAGTTAGTTACTAATCAGTTAAAGTTTTCATATATAAACATAGTTCACCTGCAGTTATATAGTATATAGGTGATGTCTAGGTGTACATGTTCAATGAATTGCATTAAGTGTATGTGTGTGTGTGTGTGTGTGTTTTCTGACCTCTGACACTCGCTGGCGTGTAGCACCAGGTCCTGGTTGTTTTTGGCAGAGAGCGTGAGCTGGTGTTCAGTGGAGTTGAACACATCCAGCAGCAGGTGACACTGACGAGTGCTGAGGGGCAATGACAAACACAGATTCAAGTATGATTAATCAACAGCAAAAGACTCTCGGCACACACAAAGCACATTTAAATAAAGCTTCTACATGTGCAGGACAGCAGCCAACCAAAGGTTGAAGATTAATGTACATTCAAATGAGCTACGAATATGGACCAATAAGATTATAGTGTCAGGATAATGATGGATTGATTTTTAAAGGGCACCTATTTTACCCCTTTTACAAGATGTAAGCTAAGCCTTCGGTGTCTCCAGAATGTGTCTGTAAAGTTTCAGCTCCAAACACCCATCAGATTATTTATTATAGCCTCCAGAATATGCCCAGCTCGGTGTCTGAATACAGTGTTGCTGTTTTTGTAGCCTGTGGCTTTAAATGCAAATGAGCTGTTTCTCCCTGCCCACTGCTCTGACGTGCGTGTCTGCTTCTCATGCGTTACGCCAGATAAACAGCAGTCAGTGACAAAGACAGACATTATTTCACGTATTTATGGTGGTGTATTCAAGCCTTTCTGAAATGATACACACATATATATGCATGTTTACTGACACCATGTGGCTGTGGTGATTATAAAAAGTATGAATTATATAGCAATTTTACTGTCTTTATTGCAAACATGCCCTGTTTTAAAAATGTTTTAAACTTATAAAATTATTAAAATGAGGTGCAGATTATCACAGAGAGTCGTAACATATGACTTAATCCCAGTTTCTTTGGAAAAAAATGTTCTGCTGGCATATGTATACATGTTAGTATAGAGACATGGCGCCTGTCAATCAGTTTGGTGGGTGGAAGTCACCTTGTGGTGGGCCTTAAAATCCCTGGGATTTAGGTCCTATTTTAATGTCAGGAAAATGTTAAAAAGAGACTTGTTGTGTTTCTTTCACCCCAATGTGACTGTGGACTAGTGATGCGCGAATGGCGGTTATATCAGCGGGCGCTGCGGATAATCTGTGGGTCAGGCGGGTCGGGTAGTAAAAAAAAACATTATGATTAATTGCGGGTGGGTCGCGGGTAGATGTAGTGGGACATAGCAGTTAACCAGCAAAAAAGCAGAGAGTGGACTTCGCAGAATGTGAAGATGAGATGCCCAAAATAATGGATGAAGTGCAAGAGTACTGTGCAAACTTTCAGTTAAAAGAGTCATCACAGGAAAATCTGCTAATGTATTGGGAGAAACAAGATCGCTCATTTACATGACTGCAGCGTCTTGCAAGGAGAAGCTTGTGCATTACTGCAACAAGCACTGCGAGCGAACGCTTATTTAGTGCAGCTGGCCTTGTTTTGGAGGCGAGGTGGAATCCTCTGAATCCGCACAGTAGATGCTACTCTGTTTTTGCACTCTTTTTAAGAAAAAGGTCAAGTAAACATAACATAGTTGGTGTTTAGGCTGAAGTGGCACCGTTTTTGTGGCATCTTTTTCCTGTAGCCTATATGTAAAAGCTGAATCTGCTTTTAATAACGAACAATCCACTGTGTCCTATCATCATGCTTAAAACAAAGAGTTTTAATTTATTAAATATATATATAAATATATAAATATTAAAGGATCGATTGGTTGCTGATATATATATAAAAAATATATATATATAAAATAATATGTGTGGGTGGATGGCGGGTGGATGATTAGTACGAAGGAGCATATTCAGGTAACATTTCAGCAGATCCGCGGATTTCTACTGTGGACACATTTATAAGGGATTTACAAAGCATAAATAGTCCTCACTTTACATTAGGTCACAACTGCATGAAGTCACAAGTAACGTACAAAGTAACTATGACTGTATGCCTGAATAATCAGATGTATAAATGTTAATTTGAAGAGTTTATTAATCATATTTAATACTCATTCTGAATGATCTTAAAGTCCCTAAGAAATCAAAACTAACTGTTTTGATTTTGTTAGCTCACATTGCTAATTTTGTGGTGAACAATTGATCTGTGCATGTCAATAAGAAAAAAAAGGTTGCCCTTATAATCTATAATTGCACTTCCTGTTTGTTTTCAGTTAAACTCTCAGATTAGGTCTGTCTATGGTATTGGGCGGTGCTAACATACTTAACCACACCCCTCCAGCTGTTAGTTTTGACGATAAATAGAAATGGTGATGAGGAGGAGTCTGTTAGGTTGTAATAACTCTCCCAAACCCTTTTTCAAGCTTACTAAATGAAATGCCTACTTTACTACATCCAATCAGCTCGCAGTAGAAAAAAAAAGCCACGCCCACAGTTTTTCCATCTAATATTCTGTTTCTTTAGGAACTGCGTCACAATACAAAAAAAGGTCACATGCAGCTTCCATTTCACGGAGATTTTAAAAAGCACCAACTACTCCTAAATCACTGCATGCAATACTTTACTAAAGTATGAAAACACAATCATGCGTATAAGTCTACAATACAGCATTTGAAGCTCTAGTTATAAAGTCTTACTGATGTCTATTAATGTAGAATGAATGCTTAACAAATGATAAATTAACTATTTGCTAATGCTTAATAGCCTATTCAAAGTGTCCAGTTATTATAAAGTGTTACTATTCTTTATGGCATATGTTTTAAAATGCTTTTTTTAATACTCATTTTGGCATCACAATTGACACACAAATATAACAACAAGCACACACACACACTAAAACAGATGGGCACAAGGAGGTCATGCAGATGTACTTGTCATCTTCTGTCCAAGCATCAAAGGTTATCATCTCTTTCATGTACCAAAGGCTTTGTGTGGGTGTGTGTGTGTGTGTGTGTGTGTGTGTGTGTGTGTGTGTGTGTGTGTTGGATCTTTATGTAAACAGATTCTCCAATCTACCGCAATACACGCTAATGTTACATTTTTGGAAATTACACAGTATTTAACTGTAATGTCCACTGCATTATACTGGACAGCTATGCGGTATGTTACTGTATTCTAAAGCTGCACAGTGAAAAATACAGTACAGTAAAGACATACAATATTGTAAATACATATACAGCAAGACAATTAGTGCTGTAAATGTCATTACAGTAGTTTTGCTGTAAATGATTTACAGTAAGTTACTGGCGAACTGCTGCCAGCACGTTACACTGATAGCAAAATATTCACTGGATTTACATTGGTTTTGTATGGGCTGATTTTTTTTTTAAGATTTATTTTTTGGCCTTTTTGTCTTTATTAGATAGGACAGTTTTGAGACAGGAAGCGAAGTTGGAGAGAGAGAGAGGGGGATAGGGTAGGGCAATGTCCTTGAGCCGGAACTCGAACTCGGGACGCCCTGACGTGCTACTGCACCGTATGTTGGCGTGCTAACCACTAGGCTATTGCGCCAACGTATGGGCTGAATTTAAACAAACAAATGTATTAATGTATTAGGGGTGTGAACCTACACTGGTCTCACGGTTCTGTTACAATTACCATTGATTCAATTCAATTCGATATCTCGGTGCATTGACGATGCTTTCCATACACAATTTTATATTTTAATTAGCAACACAATAATTCTTGCATTAAAAATATTCATATATGTATATATTATTTGCAACACAATTAGTTCAAGCAGTCAGACATATGTACTGTACCTTTAATTTTACCTGCTCAAAGAAAACTCTTTCTGAATGCACCAAACAAAACTAAAGTACATGCACAGAACAACATGAGCATTTATAGCAAATAATCAAACGTAAATATCATCTCGCTTACTTTTTGAGCGTTGTTCAGCGAGTTCTTAAATGCCTATGATTGATCATGCGCTCAACAGAAAAGGCTTCGATCGGCTCTAATTGTCACGGTTGTAGGTTTGTGCGCATTCCTGAGTGTCTGTTTGGTCACATAGTTTTGTTTTTAGTGTTCCACGTGTGTCTGTTACGTCATTGTTATGGCACGTGATATGTAGAGCCCTGCTATCCTGATAAGCCTGCCAGCTGCGACATGTTATCTAGGCTATATCTGGACCGTGCGTCTCTTGCCAGTTCGTTGTTGGTTTTTGATGTACTCTCTGTCTGTGTTCAGGACTGGCGTTGAGATTCTTTTGATTCCCAGATCAGCTATTCTGTTCTTGACGGTTCACACACCCCATTTAAGTGAGATCACAGTGTATCTTTTGTTTGTTTATTTATTGTTTTGGACTTTATTGACCACGTCAATAGAAGTACTTTACTTGCATATTGGATCCTTCTAGTACTAATTCCACCTCATCACACTAATGGTCAGTGTGGCTCTGTTTAGCAAACAGTGACACGGACACTGATGTTAAACGGTCGCGGCGATCACCGCTGATCCATTATAGACAGTGACACGGTGGAAAAAAACTCGCTCTGCAGACACACTCGTATCTGGATCCACAAGTAATGTTATTGTTGTAACAGCTAAGAGAGGAGATAAAACATTACCTCACGAACACGCCAGCAGCTCAAAGGGACCACAGAGAGAGAGTTTACAGCTTTCATTTTTTCCTAGCTGGGTTCTGATGTACTTCCCTGTCAGTGAAAGACTGTCCAGCAAACTCACAAGCAGTGAATTGTGCACAGTTATCTGCTTTTTAAGTAGTTTTAATTACTCGCGGTCTCCTCCACCATATTAAACCACCGCCATATAAGGTGATAAATGACGTCATTACATAAAAAACGGTTATGATGATCACTGAAACGATACCGAATTATTCGCATCTGCATCGCAGGGCAACAAAGAAACAATTAATTTTGACACCCCTACTGAACATAATATAAACATGAATAATATATTGGTCACACTTTACAGTTTCCATTAGTTATGCATTAACTAACATAAACTAATAATGAACAATACGTGTACAGCATATATTAATTATACACTGTAAAAAAAATCTGTAATTTTACAGTTTATTTCCGGCAGCTGGGGTCTCGGAAATAAACCATAAAATAATGGCTGTTAAATTAGAGAAATTTACTGTTAAATAATAGAGTGAATTACAGAAATTGAAATTTAAATAAATTTCTGTAATTGAATGTCCGTTATTTTGCAGTAAATTTCTGTAATTTAACGCCTGTTTTTTTACGATTTATTTCCGAGACCCAAGCTGCCGAAAATTAATCGTAAAATTACGATTTTTTTGTAGTTCGACATTAACTAATGCATTATTAACATCCAAAATCATGCTTGTTAACATTAGTTATTGCGCCGCAAGTTAACTAACAATGAACTACCATATTTTTTTTAACTAATATGAACAAATACTATAACAAATGTATTGTTCATTATTTGCTCATGTTAGTAAATCCACTAACTAACATTAACTAATATAACCTTATGGTAAAGTGTCACCAATATACAGTTGAAGTCAGAATTATTAGTTCCCTGAATATTTGCTCCTCAATTTCAGTTTAACAAATAGAAGATTTGGTCAACACATTTCTAAACATAATAGTTTTAATAACTCATTTCTAATAACTGATTTATTTTATCTTTGCCATGATGACAGTAAATAACATTTGACTAGATATTTTTCAAGATACTAGTATTCAGCTTAAAGTGACATTTAAAGACTTAGACAGGTTAATAAGTTAAGGTAATTAGGCAAATCATTGTATAATTATGGTTTGTTCACCAGACAACCGAAAAAAATAGTGTTTAAGGGGGGTAATAACATTGACCTTAAAATGATTTTTTAAATATTAAAAACTGCTTTTATTCTGACCGAAATAAAACAAATAAGACTTTCTCCAGAAGAAAAAATATTTTAAGACATACTGTGAAAAATGTCTTGCTTTGTTAAACATAATTTAGGAAACATTTGAAAAAAAAAAATAACAATATTAATTTTGACTTAAACTGCATCTATCTATGATATATAAAATGTAGTGTGCATCAGCACCCTCAAAGATCAAACATTTATAGTGTTTTCAGTTTCCTCCTGAATCTCCAGAGGTATAAATAGCGGAGATGTTGAATGTAAGCACTCTGGACATACAGTATCTCTCTTTCTCTCTGTCATTTCTTACAGTCATTGGTGGAGAATGAATCATTACACAAGATGCTGCCAAGTTTTAAATAGCGGGGAGAAAGTGAGAGCGAGTGCCAAACTGCGTTGACAGAAGATCTGCTTTCCCTCTATCCTTCCATCAATCTCTCTCCACTACAAGCAGACGCTCAAAGTCCTCCTTTCAGAAGTCTGTCAGATGACGTTGACGCACAGAGATGAGTTCACACACTCTTTCATAGTGTACGTGAACAGGATGACTTTTATTACAGTATCATGATTTATCGGAATGTTGAGTAGTGGGGGCAGGCCTTTATTTTTGTGCTCCTCCTCTCAATTTTTATACTCGCAGAATCTGAATGGTTGGAGGGGCGTGGCTAAGCTTGTTTCATTTAAGCTGTCAAGCAGACATCATCAGAGAAGGACTGCCATTTAAAGAAAATGGTCAGATTTTGAGAAAACAGCGATTAATTGTTCACTTTAAGACTATCTCTTTATTATATATTCATTATTAAGACACTGTGTTTCTAATAATAATAATAATAATATAACACTTAACATAACATAGAATTATACTATGTATTTTATAGTTCTACTGTTGAGTCGGTTTGACAACAGAGGTGAGGATTCATTCACGTGCAGTTTATTTAATAATTGTCAGGTAGGCAAAGGCCACAACAGGTGCAAACAGGAGCATAAAGGTAATCCAAAAGTGTAGGCAGAGTAAAGGCGAAAGGTTGGGACAGGCGGCAAAACAACATAAACAATAAACAAAACAAGGGTCAAAAACATGATTAGGCTAAACAGGAAAACACTTTGAAATGCTCACTTACAGGATACAAGACTCAGCAAAATGTGTGTGTGAGTCAGGTATATTTACAGTCCTAGTAATCAGTCCTCATGAGTTTCAGCTGTGTGTAATCAGTGGTGATTTGGTACTGGTGTGTGTGTGAGGTACATGATGGGATTTGTAGTCTGGTTAAGTGGCAGATGTGACGTGTAGAGTGGGCACTCAACTTGGTGACTGTGACAATAGTAGCATTAATATGAGTTGCCTTTGAATCACCTTAAATCCTGAGCCCTATAAACTTCCAATGAAATGCATTAATTTAGAATTGAATATAATTTATTAACTTATATGATTGATAATATCAATATGACATTTTAATATTTACAGATTAGATAAAATCTAAAACATCTGAAAATTATACTACTACTACTACTACTACTACTACTACTACTAATAATAATAATAATAATAATAATAATAATAATAATAATAATAATA
>CAIGQZ010000253.1:8170430-8182661 GCA_903798205.1 Danio tinwini
TCACACACATCACACACATGAAAGTAAATAACAACTTGCGCAGTAGACGCGTTTGAGGTGAAATTGCGCATTTTACGCAAATGCATCACGTGTTACCTGTCATTTGAGCTGTGCGAAAAAAATTGCCTCTATTTACCCGTTTGCATTGCTTTTGTGTGATTTACTTGCATGAAACCACACGCATGAAAGTAAACAAATCCCACAACTTGCGTAGTAGACGCGATTTAGAGAAATTGTATGCAAATGCATCATGTGTTACGCGTCATTCGTAATGTACATCTAAAATGTGCCTCTATTTGTGCATTTGCATTTTTTTTTATTTAATTTGCTCGCACAAAATCACATGCAGGTCGCACGCATCACTTACATGTGAGTAAATAAATCCAACAACTTGCACAATAGACGCGATTGAATTTTACTTGAATTTCGCAAATTTTACGCAAATGTGTCGCACGTTACACGTCATTCACACTGTGCTGCAAAAATCTGCCTCTATATTGGCATTGATTTTATGTTATTCTGCGAATACTTAATTCCGAGTTTGGTGTAAACCACCCTTCATGATGTTGCCAAGTACGATGCGACCCTGGATTAACATCAATGTTGATCCTGGAACATCATGTTTGTTGGAAGATGTAATCCATACCTATTCGCTACCCCTAAACCCAACCATAACTGACCTTTTAAAGGTACTCTAGAGTAGTGAGCAGTGAGTATTCTGCTGTTAAAAGCTGATGCGTTTACATGTAATTTGTGCATGTGTGTGTCAACATAACATTCTGTAGTGCATCTAGTTATTGCCCAGCAGGCACACAACATCATGAGACGTTAATATTAGGTTAGATTTAGGTTGTGATGTCAGGTGACCAAAGTTAATTGTCAAGCTAGCAGCTAAGGACAACGTTATTTTTACGTCCAATAATGACATCAAATGACGTTGATATTTGGTTGTTTTTAGGTTTTTAGAAAGTTACCAAAATCCAACGTTGAGCCAACATCTTAAAACAACGTCATATATGACGTCAAATACTGACATTTATTCATCAAGTACGGCAGCCAAAATCCAACGTCTGATAGATGTCATAGGGTTAACGTTCACACAACATCCAAGCTGTAACATCATTAGACGTTGATATTTGATTGGTTTTAGGTTGGACGTTGGACATAGACGTTGGCCTGACGTTGAGTTCTGACGTCAACCCGATTTTCATTTCCAAACAAAATACAAAGTCCCCATGACGTTAAGGTTCAACGTCAATCAGACGTCATGTTGACCTCCTGTGCCTGCTGGGTGTTTAAGGCCATTTCGGTCATCATACAGTAAACATCCGTCATCTTCTCATCAGTGACCTGCATCTAAACAGTCTCTGGGTCAATGCGTGTAAAGACTTTGAACATCTTCATGGACACTTTTAATACTTCCAAACAGTTTTCTGCAATTATAAAGTGCACACGTCTTGAGGTAGTTCATTATAATGCGATTTGATTGGACTGGAATCTCAGGACTGATTTTTCTAATCCCCATGGAGATGAAAAAAGTAGTGACTGCAGGTTGAAGGAAAGTAGTGGAGTAAAGGAACAGATACTGCAGTAAAAATGTACTCAATGAAAAGTAAAGTCCACATTTTTAAAACTACTCAGTAAAATACAATTGCTGAGAAAAACTACTTATTTACAGTAGTTGTAGTACATTTGTAATTAGTAACTTTACACCACTGCATTACAGTAATGGTTGAGTTCAGGGTTGGGATAGGGTTAGATGTTAATAAAATAAAATTTAATTGGGTAATTTCATAAATAATATAAATAATTTTCATTAACTTTCGGCCACAGCTGTATCCCTTCTAGCAACAACTGTGCATATAGGAGCGGAATTTCACCACATGTGATAGATGCTGTCATGTAAATAAAGATCAATAGCATGATGCTCTTTTGTTTGATAAATAAAATAACAAAGTATAGACCTGTTCAACCTGTTTTAAGGGTGACGGTGGGTGCCGTTCGGGGGTGGGACACCCCATTAATACAATGAAAGAAGAAACGCTGGCTGTTTTATCCTCAAACAAACAAACAAAACAACATTAAAGAATAAGAAAGCAGAAGTCTTGATGCCTCACGTCCGTCATAAACGCACTTACACCACAATAACAATAAGAGCATAAGAGCAGCCGGAGCTTTTTATCCCAACAATGGCTGTGTTTTTCTTCTCTCCGTGTATTACAGTACTGCTGGGTAATTAGAGATCCTAATTGGACCATCCACTGCTACATGCTGCTTGAAGCCCCCGAAGGCACACGCAAGACTTATTACAAGCAAATCTGTGTATGCACATGGATGGAGAGAGCACAGAAAACTCCCCCGGCTCTTCTGGAATCCGTTCAGAGTCTTTCCAAGCACTCCAGAGTCGTCTAAAGCCTTTAGCTTGGTAGCGTTTTTGTGAGGAGGCGTAGCGGTTTGAGGATTAGCTTAGCCAACAAAACGCACATATTGAAACTTGGCATATTGCAATTAGCAATTATAATACCAAAGCTGGTGCAATGCGAAGAGAGCTACAAGGGCTAAATTGCATGTAAATGTAGCTTAAATGACAAAAACAATGTTCATTATCTTGGGAAATTGAGAAAGTAGTCATTTGCGCTCTTCAGAAAGAAATTGAAGTCACAACGAATTCACATAATGAACACTTTCTCTTCTGACATCATCTTCTCTGATGATTTGTTGCAAAGATCCTCCAATAGTAAATCACACGTATGCAATCAATTCAGTTTTTTTCTCTGGTATACGGTAAAATATGGAAGAAATTATCATTATATCATATGTTTCATGACTGGAAGCAAAATAATCTGACTTCAAAGAGAAACCAAGATTACATACCCCATTGGCAGTAAAAATATTTTTTTTATAAAAATAAATATTAAACACACCTAATTTTGACTTACTATTGTCTTGTTTTCAGAAATAATGTTAAAATTAAGTGTGTTTTTCCTTTAAAAAAGAAGCAAAATAGCTTATTTAGGGGAAAACACACTTAATTTTGACCCACCCAATGCACAGCTTCTTCAGTCTGCTGCCATCAAGGAGGAGACTGCGGAGTCTCCAGGCCAGATCCAACAGACTGAAGGACAGCTTCATCCATCAGGCTGTCAGGAAACTGAACTCTCTCCCAGCTCTGCCACTCTGGTTTGCACTCATTGCCATATGCCCTTAACTGTAATTGTATTGCTCGTAAAATTTTATTTTTTATGTAAATTTTTAGATTAGATTACGTCTTATGTATATATGTAATTATATAATATTAAATTATATTAAATTATATTTATTTATTTAAAAATATTTATTTATATATTTATATAATATTAATGCATATTTTTTAGGCTACATTCTATAATTGTATTTTTTGTATATTCCTTTTACAACTCTACATTTTGTATTTTGTATTAATATTATATGTTAGGCACCTACTGTAGGGTCTGAGAGTAACGGAATTTCGATTCTCTGTATGTCCTGTACATGTGGTTGAATTGACAATAAAGCTGACTTTGACTTTGACTTTGTTATTGTTTTGTTTTCAGAAATAATATGTTAAAATGAATCATGTTTTCCTTAAAACAAGCAAAATAGCTTATTTAGGGGAAAACACGCCTAATTTTGACGTACTATTGTCTTGTTTTCAGAAATAATATGTAAAAATTAAGTGCGTTTTTCCTTAAAACAAGCTAAATAATTATTTAGGGAAAGACGCACTTAATTTTGATTTATTATTGTCTTTTTTTTCAGAAATAGTAGGTTAAAATTAAGTGTATTTATCCTTAAAACAAGGCAATAATAAGTCAAAATTAAGCGTTTTTTTTTAAACAGTTTTTTTCTTTAGTTCAGTCAAATCAGGGTGAATCGGCTTTCAGCTACTGCGCCCCCGCTGCTGGAATCAGCTTCCAGAAATGATCAGATGTGCTCCAAAAGTAGGCACATTCAAATCAAGACTGAAAACACATCTGTTTAGCTGTGCCTTTACTGAATAAGCACTGTGCATCGTCCGAAAGATCGCACTAGTGTGTATTTATTTTATTTTCATTCTTTTATAACCTGTTTTAACACATTTTATCTGTTTTTATTCCTTCTTATTATTTGCTTTTTTCTATTTTCTTATAATTTTTATTATTGTTCATGTAAAGCACTTTGAATTGTCACTGTGTATGAAATGTGTTATATAAACAGCCTTGCCTTGTCTGTAAGTGCGGCATGTCAGAGCGGAGCTCATTATTATTCACGACACAAACCATATATGTCAATCATGGACCTTCTGATTCTATGGGTATTTTATGAAGTAACAAGTTAGCTTATACAATCATTTCTGGAGATTTTTGAACTTATCAAAGCATAAACCTACTATGTCAGAGAACAATTTAACTTATTAAACCAATGCAGTATATGGCACCTTTAAGGAAAAAACACTTAATTTTCACTTACTAATGTCTTGTTTTCAGAATAATGAGTCAAAATTAAGTATTTTTTTCCTTAAAACAAGCAAAATAGCTTCTTGATTTAAGAATTACTAGAAATTTGGACTAGAAACAAGATGAAAATATCTTAGGTAAGAAAAGCATGTTTTGAGATGTGAAATTTGTAAAAGCTGACTTGCGTATATTCCTTTTCTTAGAAAAAGAAATCAACAGGAAGAAAAACACAATGAGCAGCTTGATCCTTGATCCTGGTCATGAACTGTAGGCCAGTGTGTGTGTGTACGTGTGTTTTGACAGCATGACAGTATGCCAATCATAATAGGGACGGCGAAAAAGGGACATGAAGAGCACGTCCTTGTGACTCCAGCCGAGTGGAATGAACTCCAGTCAAACTGCATCACATCAAACTGCAGACCCCAGAGAGAGGGAGCAACCCACCGAACGACCGCATGCGGAGATCACAAAAAGATAAAGTTAGGACTTATGATTGTGTCTTTATACCTGTAGGAAGATGGGACAATAGGGCTGGATGATATGACAAAAATCTTACATCACCATTAAAGTCATCTTATATCCTGATAACGTTATACAGTTGAAGTCAGAATTATTAGCCCCCATGTTTATTTTTTTCCCTAATTTTGGTTTAACGGAAAGAAGATTTTTTTTAAACCACATTTCTAAACATAATAGTTTTAATAACTCATTTCTAATAACTGATTTCTTTTATCTTTGCCATGATGACAGTACATTCAGCTTACAGTGACATTTAAAGGCTTAATTAGGTTAATTAGGTTAACTAGGCAGGTTAGGGTAATTAGGCAAGTTATTGTATAACGATGGTTTGTTCTGTAGACTATCGAAAAAAAATAGCTTAAAGGGGATAATAATATTGACCCTAAAATGATTTTTAAAAACTTAAAAACTGCTTTCATTCTAGCCAAAATAAAACAAATAAGACTTTCTCCAGAAGAAAAAATATGATCAGACAAACTGTGAAAATGTCCTAGCTCTGTTAAACATCATTTGGGAAATATAAAAAAAAAATAAAGAAATTCAAAGGGGGGCTAATAATTCTGACTTCAACTGCATATCACAAAATACTACTATTTCTGTAAATTCAATCAATTAATAGCTTATATTTATATACATTATAACGCATTTACACCTACTGTATATTTCTGTCCGTTCACATCCCATCCCTTTCTGCCCCCTGGCTGCATTGTCACAAACTGCTGTTACACCTAAAAACATTTTCTTAATCCCTTAAGCCTCCTTTTCACCTCACATGACAAACGACAAGCGACAGACCGGAAGTCATTCATTAACTATAAAGAATATAGTCCGGGAGCTGCGTGGCGTTCCGATCATCTCCGTATCCCACCATCCCAATTGAGCTGCGGATCCGTTGAAATATTTGAACTCCTACGACTAGACCCTGTGCGACTGGAAGTGATGTATTTCAGTGTCCAAGCAGATCCATGCTCGCGACATAAGAAATGGGATTTTTTTTGCTTTTTATCAGAAAAAGTATATTTAAAAAACATTTGTATTCATAAATGAGTATTAAAAGTATTATTTTTTATGTTGTCTCTGCATTCCCTCCAAAAATTTTAGCGGTCTATGAGTTTCAGTATTCATTCATTCATTCATTCATTTATTCAACCATGGTGAACGCACAGAGAATAAAGGCTCTTGCTTTTGTACTCCTTTATTTCGGACACTGCGAGAATCAGTGTCTCTCCCATGGTGCACAACAATACTGAAAATTCTGTGTGATTGCCACACGCATTCCGACAGTCCAAATGTTGTGTGCAGTGGAAAGGCGGCCATTTTGAACTGTCACCCACTGTATATTGACCACACGTAAAAAACTACAGAATAAACTCAGAAATCTACTCTTTCATATGTGATCACACTTCTCACTTCTGAGCAAATGTACAGGGAGGGCCATTTATATGGATTCACCTTAATAAATTACATAGACAATTGCCTTCAGATGACCCCAAAGATAAAAGTCTAAGGGGGTCAGATAGGGAGACCTTGAGGGCCATTCAACTGGCCTACGACGACCAATCCACTTTTCAGGAAACTGTATTGAGCAAACCATTCCCATTTTATGAAGGTGTGTCCATATAAATGGCCCACCCTGTAGATTGATAACAGGTCCAACATAAAATAAAAAAGAGCGCTAAATAAAATCTGAACATAGTACTTTCAAGATTGAATCTTTCTAACAATGCGGTTATTCATGTTATTTGAGTCATTGCAGAGATGTATGGATGCAGTCCTCCAAGCTCATGGGAGTTATGCACAATATTAGTTATTTTTTCACTGCATCATGACTTTATATTCTATACTGGACATTATTTCTGTTAAGTAACAATACTTTTGTCTAAGCAAAGTCAGACCTTACTGTCCTAATTAAATAATTAAAAATCAAGGCATGATCATATTTTATTTTGGTAAAATAAGCGTAATCTAGAGGCTTTTGCCTTTCATATAAGCCACTTCTGCTACCAAATGATCAACTAAAGTCAAGTTATTACAGTATTTGCTGTTCCTAAAACTTGGATAGGCAACAAGATGTCTGTCAGGTAGTGTATTATTACTATTATTATTATTATTATTATTATTATTATAAATTATTATTATAATTATTATAATTATTATAATTATTATAATTTGCCTGACCAATATTTTTCCATAACTTAAATCTTTAAATTACACTCTAATCTTGCAAAGTAAAATATTATAAACCTTCACCATGGCAACAATTAAAAAAAATGAGTTAATAAAACTATTATGTTTTTAAAAAGCACTTCAAGCGACACTTGGGAAATGTTTTTTTTTTAAAACAATTCAATATTCACAGGAAGGCTAACTTTGACTTCAACTGTACATCATCGTATCGCACAGCCCTACAGTATGATGTAGAAAGCTAAATCAGGTTATGAGTTTCGAGGCTCGGTTGATACAGAAAAACTCCAGCCAAGTAATTATAGGAGTTTAACGAAACAAAAGGAAATGCTGGTGCAATCCTCACAACCCAAAAATAAGACCAGAGAAATATCACTTTTTCATTGGGAAGATGCTGACAGGGTTGAAATATACTGTAGCATGCGTCTGTGCAGGTATGGAGGTTTTCAATATCAGGTGGCATAAATAAAGAGTGTTGTGGGTGGCCATCTTCATATCTCCTTACTCAACTTTCAGTTCACTCATATTCAATGTCAAATACGATGCTCTACCTGTAATGGAGGAATGGTGTGTGTGTGTAAGTGTGTGTAGGTTTATCTTTAGGCTGCCTAAAAAAAAATAAGCTGTGGTTGCTGTTGAGCACTCGGGTACCTGTACAGACTCACTAGAGGATACAGGATCAAGAGAGAAGGTGAGAAAGAAATGTGGTTAAGACAAGCGGAGAAGCAGGCGAGTCTGACATCTGTCGTGAAGTGAAGTGCTTTGAAATATGCATTTTTTTAAATTCGATGTTTGACGTAATCTCAACCGAAACATGACGTGAGGGTGGAACATATAGTAACTCCTCCCCTTTTTAAAAAAAACAACCAATAGCATTTTGTTTTATGGTTGGTCTCAAGCACATTAAATGAGAATCTTCTTGAAAGGGGCGGGGCATGTCAGATACTAGAGAGCAGTTGGTCATGATTTGATGAGAAACTGAAGTATGAGGTGACATAAATAAAACCGTTGATCTATTTAGGCGTAAATTACAAGCTTTACATGTTACATGCAAATTTTGTCACTGTTTTGGTGCGCACTAGCAAAAAGACATCCTAAAAACTAACAATACTGATAATAACATCCTGAAACGTTAATGGGACTTTAAAGCAGCGAGAACACGGACAGATCTTCTGGCTAGATGTGGAAAGACAGACACTAGGGTCATTTTCATGCCACAATAGCTGCAAAGTTCTTTGAGAATTAGATCATGACCAGGACCAGGGGCGTAGGAGCATAGACATAAAGCTCTACTGAGGTACACCCCCCTCAAAAAAAAAATAAAAATAAAAAAAATAATAATAACTATATATATACACAGGGCTTAACATTAACACCCGCCAACCCGCCAAATGCGGGTAGATTTCCCCTGTGGCGGGTCGACAGCCACCACAACAAGCCACTTTGGCTGGTTGAAAATAATTTTTCAGTTGTAGTTTTCTTAAAAGCAGGGTCCGACAATAAAGATGGCCCAATATGCATGCAAATGTGATCTTAGAATCGAGAATCAGCTAGATTATGTTTGCGGCTGAATACCGAATGAGAGGATGATCACTCGTGCACACAGGTGATGTGATGCACGTGACTGTTTAATGCCCGCTCCCATTTTCTTCTGTGAAACAACCGTATCTAGAAACACAGCTGCTGCGATTGCTTCTCTTTCAAATAGACTAGACAAAAAGTTATGCTTTTGCACTCATAGCTTTGCTGCTTTCAAGAGCTCGATTTGTCTTTTGGTTAGCAGCACAGATTACTTATGCTTTAACCATTCTTTGAATAGAGTATTAATTGGCCTAGCGTTAACCTTGTGTGATCATCCTTTCATTATCACACACAGAAAGTTTTTCACCTGCTTTCTTTTGCTTACAGGTGTTTTTGTAATATGGTTTATCTTTTTTTTTTACAATAACATTGCTTTAATATGAGATTAACTCCCCATTTATGAGTAGTTACTGGTGATCTGGGACCTTTAGCCAGGACAGATTACTGTGCATAGTTTTAGATGCACTACAGCAGTTATTTTTTAAATGTCATTTTTTTTAAGAAATGTTTTGTTAAAAAAATAGTATACAGATTTTGCTTGTTTTGACATTTAAAATTTGTGGATACAAAATAATAATTTATTTATGTTTGGTATGGTCAGAGATTAAATTAAATCCTTAATTTGAGCTCTGAAAAGTGATGTGAAATAAAAACAAATTGTAATACAATACTATTAAACCATGGCCCATTTGCTCATACATGACACACAAAAAGTGAAATGAATGAGGAGGCATGTGGACAAAACAAAAAATCTAAATCAAGTAATTTTAGCGTGTCAAAGTCAAATTTATGCTTATAAAATATATTTTCCCAACAACAAAATTGTGTCAAGCCCTGTTTATATATATATAAATTGCAAGCAAAAATATATGCAATAGAGCAATAAAAACTTTATGGCTTTCTGAAGAGTATTTAGGTACAGAAATCGAGTAATCAAATACGCATTATCCATATTGTATAGAAGTTAAATAAATTTTATTGAGAACTCGACACAGAAATGCCAACTGGGCGTCATTAGAATCATCGGAATGGACTAAAAATTTTGTTGGCATTTGGTATGTAAACACATAAAACAATTGAGGCCATGATTCAAGCATTCTAAATTGTTGTTAAAAAAAAATAGTCACACTTGTGGTCTTTACGTTCAAAAGAAATGACCAGCATTAGAAATGAATGGGGAAAAAAAAGCAAAAATATGAACATTCAGAAAATATTTTGTTTGCAAAAACACAAATTTACCATAACCAGGACTGCAATAATTTAAACATAATTAAAAATAAAATTACAAAAATGCAATTGTTTTCAATGGGGAAAAGGGATGTTAATTACTGCATAAATATTAATTACTACCACAAAACCTTCTCAAAATTTTAAATAATAAAGAGCAAATATTATTAAACAAAAATCAATTTAATTGATTAAAATAAACAAAAAACATGCGTTTGTCCTTTATTGACCGACTAAGACCACAAGTGTGATTCCCAAATAAGGGACACCAGAGTGTTAAAGATACACTATAATATTGTATTTTAAAAAGTCTATATTGTGTTGCCCACTGGTGTTTTTCTTTAATGAGCTCTAAAATCAGACAGAACCAACTAATTGTGGATGTTTGAGTGCTGTTTGGGGGGCTGTTGATGAGCCCACAGGTTGAGACCAAAGGAAGAAAACATCATTAGCTTCATGCTGCAATAAAGAACCACTTTGATTTCAACATGAGGGTCATTTGCCGCAGGGACAATTTCGCTCTGGCAATACCAGAAGAAAAAGCGAGAGATACACAGAAGAATTGAAGTGGCCTGATGAGAGTTCATCGATGGCCACCGCCGCCAGAAATACCTTCTTCAATTAAACCACAGCAGCTTTGTGGCTTATTTCCTGTCTACAGCCGCTTCTCATTCATCATTCATCTGACATTCCTCTTATATTTCACTGGAATGTGCCTTTGTGTCCGCAAAGATGATGTTAAGCCAATAATACCATACTTTAATCAGCTTAACTTACATAACACATAAATATAAGGTAAACTAGTACATTTTTATATCACAAATATTACTATTATTATCATTATTATTATTATTATTATTATTATTATTATTATTATTATTATTATTATTATCATTATTATCATTATTATTATTATTATTAGTAGTAGTAGTAGTAGTAGTAGTAGTAGTAGTAGTATTATTATTATTAGTATTATTGATATTATCATTTTATTATTATTAATAAATGCACAATAGCATATATATATATACACTATCAAATATAAGATTGAAAGAAACAAACAAAGATTATGGAAAAACCATCACCGATAACCAAAAAATTGTTTATGTTTATTCATACGTAAATACTGATATAAATTTTTCTAAGCCTGACTATAAAATCAACAGGCAAACAAATACATTGAACAGCTAAAATAAATAATAATTAATCTGCCGATACCGATATTGCTGATACCGATATGGCAGCATTATAAATAAAATTAGAAGTGTTATAATATTATTATTATTATTATTATTATTATTATTATTATTATTATTATTAATAATACATTTTAATAATGGTAATAAACAACAACAATAATATAATAATACAAAAAATACAACAACAACAACAATAATAATAATAACAATAATAGTAATAATAATGATAAACAACAACAATAAAATAATAATAATAAAAATAATAATAATATTATTAATAAGTATTGATAATAAAAAACATTAATAATAAATTGTGATAATGATAATAAACAACAACAATATAATAATAATAATAATAATAATAATAATAATAATGGTAATAAATTGTAAGAATGGTAATAAACAATAACAATATTTTAATAAGACAATATTACAAAAGTTTAAATAATAATAATAATAATAAATAACAATAATAGTAAATTGTAATAATGGTTACAAACAACCACAACAAAAACAAAATAATAATAATAATAATATAAATAATAATAATAATAATAATAATAATAATAATAATAATAATAAATAGTAATAATAATAAATAACAATAACAATAAATTATAATAATGGTAATAAACAAAAACAATAATAATACTTTTTAAATGTTATTATTATTATTACTTATTGTTGTTGTTTATTATTATTATTACAACGTATTATAATTGTTATTTATTAACTTCACTGTTAATAATAATAATAATAATAATAATAATAAGCTACAGAAATGTTTGATTGTAAAATCTAAAGCATGAAACAGACAGGTGAGCTAGTTACTGTCTGGGTTTATATGCAGCACCAACAACAAGCGCTTTTGACATTTCTGGATTCAAATAGGACACGATTCATGGATATCTTTTCTCTCTCCTGCTTTCTTTTCCTGTGGCCATGTCAACAGTTAGTAGGAAAAACTAGACATGATATTTATAGTCTTACTGCAGCCTTCGGGAGATCTCTTTCTCTCTTTCTCTCTCTCTCTCTCTCTCCCTCTCTCTCTCTCTCTCTCTCTCTCT
>CAIGQZ010000253.1:8188219-8200782 GCA_903798205.1 Danio tinwini
GATGGATGGATGGATGGATGGATGGATGGATGGATGGATGGATGGACACTACAGTGGATGGATGGACGGATGGATGGACAAAACAGACAGAAACTATACAATAAATGACACATAATAACAGATAGATTGCTAGACATAGACCAATCTTCATTAATAAGGACAGGCAGACAGAGAGATAAACAGATGAATACACAGGGAAAGACAGACAGGTGGACAGACATGAGGATGGGCAGGTACAAAACAGAATAAGAGAGCAATACAATGACAGACAAAGCTATTTGAAAACAGACAGACATGATGTCAATTAGCAATATATTCTCATGAATAAAAACAATGATAGGTTTCCTCTTTAGCTGAAAATCCCATCGAATACATCTGCGTGTTGCTGCAGCTAACGCTCGCCCCGGAGGACTATGGTGAAGGCCAGCCGACAGCCATGTCAATAAGGTCAATAGCTCTTTTAATTGAAAGGTGGACCCTTCTTTTCTACAGCTGCTTTTCAATTAAAAGAGTCAATCGCTTTATTAGGGCTTGGCTCCAGTGATTTCTCATGCTGTTTGTCTGCTTATATCACCTCTAATTTTGCAATGCCACGCACACACCTAGCCAAACCAAACAAAGAGCAGATCTTCAGGATGTGTTTGTTGCAAAAAAAAATCTGATTCAACATTACAACAGTCTTTTTTTTTAATGAAGGGAGGGAAAAGCTGAAGCTTAAATGGATTTTAGTTCACCCAAAATGAAACGCCTAGCATCATTTACTTACCCTTGTTGTTTCTTGTTTCTTTCTTCTAAAACACGAAAGAAGATATTTTGAAGAAAGCTATAAACCTGTATCCATTTACTTCCATGGTATTTGTTTTTATGGAAGTCAGTGGTTAAAGGATTTCAGCATCCTTCAAAATATCTTTGTTTGAGTTTTTGGAAAAATGAGAACTCAAACCAGGAGACTCGACAAACAGAATTGTGTTGGTCCACGAGTCCACAAGTCTGCAGTAGCCTACAGGAGTCTGTTACAGTGACACGAGTAGTCTAAAATGAGTCTATCAATGAGTTGTCTTGTCTATATCATGTTTTTAGGAGGGGGCAGTGGTTGTAGGTAGAGGTGGCCAAACAAAGCATGCCAATGAAGTACTGAGGTCAGCAAGGTAAACGGCATTTCTCCAGCCCTGATCTCATCAACATAATAGTGCCCATATAGTGTTACTTCAATCAGACTTTGCCCCATAGACCAGCCACTGAACGCACAAGTTTATAAACAAAAGTGTTTATTCGGCCTGTATGAATCCACAAAGACACAGTTGTTGAGGTCCAACACCCATAGCATTTACATTACATTTGCTCAGCCAGTGCTCAGGAAGGCAAAGTACTTTTGACGCTCATAAACAATCATAAAGTCCTTGTGCTGCAGGAATTAGGAGGTTTGCTAAATGTGCAGCTGTCGTGCAGCCAGGGGTTTATTAAACTACGACAGTTTGCATTTATTGAACAGTAAGAATGATTAATAAATCCATCTGAAACAGTCCCTAAAAAGTCACGTCTCGCCTTCAGTTTCAGGCTCAGCTTTGCACTCACACTACAAGTGTACCGTGCCAAAGCCCAAGTGAACCGCGCTCTGGCCCACCGCTTACAACCGGGCCAGGGCCGGCCAACTGAACCGTGCCAGAGCCCGATTCAAAGCACTCACACTACTTAAACGATCTGGGAAACGGGCCTGGGCACGATTCGTATAGCATAGTGTGAGTACGCCCTAACCCTCCATCGGCTTTTAACCATCATGGCCTCCCAATTATCCCCATCGACCGCACTGGCTCTATCACTGTCTCTCCACTGCACCTATAGCTGGTGTGTGGGGAGTGCACTGGCGCCGTTGTCCTGTGGCTGCCAATGCATCATCCAAGTGGATGCTGTACACTAGTGGTGGTGTGGAGAGACCCCCCCCCCCCTACCTTCATGATTGTGAAGCACTTTGGGTGTATGACCATACACAATAAATGCGCTACATAAATACACACTACATTACATTACATTACATTACAATAGGCGCCCCCAGAGTTACTAGGGGAGTTGTCATATGGCCCGTACTGGCCAGTTTTTATATAATTAAAAACCAAAAAATATATATTTTCGGCTATATAAATATCACAGTTAATTTGAAACTAGATTATATATAAATTATATAAATATAAATATATATTTCCAAAAAGTTCAACAGAAGAAATAAACTTTTAAAGGTTTGAAACCACTTGAGAGTGAATAAATAATGAGTATAAATTCATTTTTGGGTGAACTATCACTTTGAACAAGTATCACAAAAACTTTAAACACAATCATTCCGTTACACAAAAAGTGTGGTAATGTTGTTTTCCATTAAATCTAAAAGAAATCTTTCCAGTCATTTACTCTTTTTTTTTCCAATAATATATTTTTCATGTCTTTGTAATGTGTTGTTTTTATGCCAATCATTTATACACTCAAAATAAAAAGAGTTTTGCTGCTTGTTCAAACCAATTATTTTAAATATTAGCTTAACACAATTCTGTAAATAGTTTAGCTTTTTTCCTGTAACTTGTTTTTTTTCTGTTCAATCCACTTCAATTGTTTTAGAAGAAAGACTTTTCAGAAGCTCAAAAAAAAGTGTAACGTCATATCAAAATCCCAGGTTTTTCCTATGTTTTATAAAACATACATTCACAGTAAAATCAAATACAGTTAACCCTTTTCAGAGTCACATGAACAGAGCAGAATACATAAAGCTATGAAAAATGGCAACTGGCCCTTTAATTGAAAGACATGCCTTACATTACTATAACTAGAGATTCAATAAGTGGCTATAAGCACAAATGGAATATTCATTCATTCATTTTCCTTCAGCTTAGTCCCTTATTTTTCAGAGGTCACCACAGTGGAATGAACCGCCAAATTCTTTCATTTATTCATTTTCTTTTTGGCTTAGTCCCATTATTAATAAGGGGTCGCCACAACGGAATGAACTGCCAACTAATCCAGCATACGTTTTAGAATAAAAATCAATATAATATATAAATTGATGTATCTTTTTATAATACTTTTAATTGCATTTTACTTGACTTTAATATATCTTTTACGCAAATCTATCCAAATCTTTCTTCCTCCAGAGCGAGTTTCATTAGACTAATTTCTGTTTGAAAAGTAATATTTTGGAATGTACTTGAGAATGAACGTTTACGGCAGCCTCCGCCAGGCTAAATCTGATTAAAATGACTGACAATCTTGTCAAATGGAGTGTAATGTGTGGGTACGAAGGCCTGTAAGGAATTATTGTAATTAGTTCTGGATGCTTTGGGATCTTCCGTTGTCTTCGGGCTGCCAAAATCTCTCAAACAAACTATATTAAAGAACAAAAAAATTGTGAAAATATGCAAAATGATTCTTGTATTAAATTTCTGCCAGACTGGGGGACGACAATATGAATTTGTTTTGAAAAGTTGCTGAGTCCAGACAAAAAGATTATAATGGAAAGAGACAATACAAAAATGGATGAGGAGTTGTTACTGTAGTTTTGCTTATGTAAAACTAAATAAAAAGTATTTAAATACTAGTAATAATAGATGGTTGATTTGTATTTGAAAATGCATCGATCCTGTGAAATTAGTTTTATTTTTCTAATATTTTTCAAGTGATGTTTAACTGAGCAAGAACTTTTTTCAAAGTATTATGTTTGTCTTTTGGTGAAAGTCTTACTGTATGTGTATTTGTTTGGTTGGAATAAAAAATATAATATAATATAATATAATATAATATAATATAATATAATATAATATAATATAATATAATATAATATAATATAATATAATATAATATATAAATGTAGAAACTGCTCTGGTCATTATTATAAGCCCCCTTTAAAATAAATGTTATGCCAAAACATGAGTGATTCAGCATTTACATTTAATAATATTAAAGAGGTTTAATATGTATTTATTAAATAACAAACCTTACCATTTAGCTGGAGTGCAGTGAGTGCACTATTCTGTGCTTTTGAATGGCTGCATTTAAATTTCTGTCATGTTTCGTCTGGTGCAAAAAGCCAAATTGCTTATCACTGCATATCTCCTCACATAGCGTGTTGTTAGGACACGGGGTTACAATGTAACCTGCTCAGTTAATGATTACGTTCGTAATATCTATATGACTTCCTAATTAATAACCACCTCATGTGTAACTCTGAATCTGCATCTCACTTCAGAGGCTGCTACTGTCCACCGGAGGTCTTATTTCAGTCGCAGACACACACTTTGAGGCTGGTAAAATTACCAAGACAATAACATACGTTCTGTCACATAACGCACATTTTCAAAGCAGAATGTCCGCCATTGTTTTTCCGATAAACAAGAATGTTCACTGAGCATGTTTCTTAAATATTTGCAAACATATTATGGTATTTTTATGCATTAGAAGAGTCCAAAAATTACATACGTGTTACAAAAATTACAAGTAAAAATTATGGCAAAAACAAAAAATAAATAATAATAATAAAAATGATTCCATTTAAAAGTGAACATTTACTTGACTTTAATTGTTTAACATAAATGATCCACAGTACTTTTTTTTCCTTTGGTCACTGTGTAAAATGCTGTTATTCTGCCTAAATATGTACAATTTTTTGTCATATTTGTCCAATATTATATAGTTTTACTCACATCAATACACATCAATATTCACATAGTTAATATTGTATTTTGTACAATATATTTCATTTAAAAAATGTTAAAGATTTACTTTTTTATTTTATCTTGGTGAATTCCGGGAGTTTTCCGGAAGACGATACATTACGGAAGATGGGTCTGAAATACGGGGAAAACGAGAGTGTTGGCAGGTATGATATATACAACTGAAGTCCAAATTATTAGCCCTCCTTTGTTTGTTTGTTTTTTTTTTTTGTTTTGTTTTTTTTTATATTTCCCAAATGATGTTTAACAGAGCAAGGAAATTTTCACAGTATGTCTGATAATATTTTTTCTTCTGGAGAAAGTCTTATTTGTTTTATTTCAGCTAGAAGAAAAAGCAGTTTTACATTTTTTAAAAGCAATTTTAAGGTCAAAATTATTAAGCTATATTTTTCCCCAAATAGTCTACAGAACAAACTATCATTACACAATAACTTGCCTAATTACCCTAACCTGCCTAGTTAACCTAATTAACCTAGTTAAGCCTTTAAATGTCACTTTAAGCTGTATAGAAGTGTCTTGAAAAAATATCTAGTCAAATATTATTTACTGTCATCATGGCAAAGATAAAATAAATCAGTTACTAGATATGAGTTATTAAAACTATTATGTTTAGAAATGTGTTAAAAAAAATCTTCTCTCAGTTAAACAGAAATTGGGAAAAAAATAAACAGGGGGGCTAATAATTCTGACTTTAACTATATTTATCTATTATTGTTTGCCTTACGCCAAGAGCTACTGACAGAAATTTTATTGTATCTGCATAATGACAATAAACATTCTTCATTGATTCTCTTGATTTAGTAGCATCTTTCAAAAGCAACATAATATATGCTGCCCAGTAAACAAAACAACCTAAATTTACCCTGATCTTCAAAACCTAAAAGTTTTCACCCCTCTCGGCTTTCAATGCATCATACTGTACATGATTTAAAGTTTACAGTGAAACTTTTGCTAGCTGGTAGGCTGGTAAAAAAAAAAACCCTCTGCAATCGTGACTCCCTGCCAACAGCAGCCCTAAAAAAATCACAGTTTTTATTTTATTTTGGTGTGCAGTGTGCATCAGGCAGTCTGTGGGCTCTCTGTGAGCAATCGGTCATGATGTCTGAGACCCAGAATAAAAACCTGATCACTTCCTCTGATTTCTGAGCAAACTCACATCTCTATAAAACTGGCCAGACTAACGCCGCTACAACATTAGTAGGCTATAAATACACAACTTTAAAGGAACACTACACTTTTTTTTTTGGAAATAGGATCATTTTACAAGTCACCTTGAGTTGAGTTTTATAATTTTAAAAATTCATTCAGTTGATCTCCGGGTCTGGTTGAAGCACTTTTTGCTTAGCTTAGCATACATCATTAAATCGGATTAGACCATTAGCATCTTGTTAAAAAATTACCAGATTTTTGATCATTTTTCTATTTAAAGATTGACACTTCTGTAGTTACATTATGTACTAAGACCTACGAACAATAAAAAGTTGTTATTTTCTAGGCCTAGTTGTCTAGTAACTATACAATCAATCAAGATATTATTGCACCTATTGCATGTTTTTTTTAAGCTATATGAAGATACAAGCATCTATTTCACAAAAAAACATGTTTTGAGCACATAGTCTTTTAGTAATAAGCGCAATCATGAATTGACAATGGTATGAACCATTATTGGGCAAGGTGGGGGTGAAATTTATATTTATATTAGCTCACTATTGTTATTACTGTATTATGTTGGCTTGAAAAAATGTAATTAAAACATTTAAATATATTATGATTATTATTCCCTCTTGTAAGATAAACTCTATCTCCTCCGAGGGCTTTAATGCTACAAGCCCCAAATTTGGCCATAAGCTATGTACTGCATTGTAGTTTGTTGCTATATCTTTTCAGACTTATCAGACCTACAGTTTTACTATAAATAATGATTAAGCAATTAATTTTTAATAAAATATGGCAATCCATTTTTACATTGAGTACAATTCCATTTTTCGGGGGATCCATTGTTATTTAGGAGGATGTAACACACCATGAATGTAACTACAAAGAAGTCAAGCTTTAACAAGTACAATTATTGAAACTAGTTGGTCATTTTTAAGCGAGGTGCTATTGGTCTAATCTGATTCAATGAATGATGCTAAGCTAAGCTAAAAGTGCTCCCACAAGACCCTGAGATCGACTGAATGGATTCAAAAGCTGCTTAGATGAGCTATAAAATTATGTAAAAAATATTGGGTGGTTGCTTTAACATTGATTTCGATTGCTATTATAAAGAAGAAATAGATGTAAACCTGGGTAAAGACGTGCTGAGCTGCAGTCGAGGCAGTGACGGGACCACCTCCACCATACACCCGCTGCTCTTCACCCCCATCAGACCCTCTAGAAGACAGTCACTGCTCACCCCAAACACAGAAGTGTGATACCCTGCAAAACCAACAACATCACATCACACTAATGATCTGAAGGCAATTAGAGCTCATTAAAGTCCTCTGAAACGCGCTTGATTTGTAGACGCTCTGAACGGCTGGAATGGCCATAAAGCAGGGATCAACGAGTTTATCCTGTTTTAATAAGAGGATATTTAGCTGGTGTATTCGAGCAGAGCAATGCTAGACTTTGATTTCAGGCATTATTACAGCATTACGATCCAACAAAAATGTTTAGTAGAAACTAATTTCTCATTTTATTTTTGCCGTCACTGGTCCGGTTGCTTTTGAAGCAAACTGGAAAAAAACAGAATACTGATGAAATCTAAATCAACCCTATTTACTTTCTATGCAATATTAATACACCAATTACATAATGCTCTCAGTATTCACTCGATAATATTTGCTGCACATTATACTACAGCAACAAAAAAGGTGATTAAAGTACAAGCCAAAAAATCCTGACTGATAAAAAAAAAACTGCTACAGTATTACCTGTGAAAAATAAAAGTAATAGTGACGATTTACTGTTAACTTACTCTAACTTGTCAACTGTTTTTTGTTACTTTAACTAAATTTAATTAGTCGGACATGTCTAAACTAATTATTTAGTTATACAAACATTAACTTTAAGGAAGGGTTTAAATCTGACCGTTGATTGTGATGTTGCCGGCGGTGCGAGGAACTCCAACCAGAGTAACCGGATAAAGACCAGACTCCGCCGGTAAAGATAGAGCGGCAGGAAGAGACTCGAAATCCACACCGGATGTCAACAGACCCTGAGAACAAAAAAACACACATTCAATGCATGGAGACAAAACCATAACACACATTGGGGTGGGGAGATTGCATCTAGAAAAAGATAATAAAACAAAATGAATTTATTAACAAATCTAGACTAAACTAATTGTAAACAAATAAATCGAGACAAACCAAAATTCAATCTAGACAAAACAATAACAAATCTGGTGGTTAAAATGTTTTATAATACAATTAGATTAAATAAAACATAATAAAGATAATAAAAATTGAATGATACATTTTATAAACATATTTTAATAATAAGCATATAGATGAAACAATTTAATAAATAAGTAAAAAAAAAACTAAATATAAACGGTAACTTTAACAATAACCTTTTTAAAATTGTGATAAAACCGTTTAGAAATGTATCTAAAACCCTAAAATCTACTCAAAACAAACCATTTAATAATACATCTTGTAAACACATTTTCATAATAAACTTAACAATTTAATAAATCAATAAGTAAAAAAAACATATAAACAAAAACTAAACTTAAATAATAAGTCAAAGAAAAACTATTAAAAATAAATCTAGACTTAACATTATATAATTAAGAAAAGTTAAGACAAAAATAAATTGAATGAATCTAGAATATTCAAAAATAAACAAAACAAACAATATATAATAATAAATCTAAACAGGGGACAGGGTGGCTCAGTGGTTAGCACTGTCGCCTCACAGCAAGAAGGTGGCTGATTCGAATCCCAGCTGGGCTAGATGGCTGTGTGGAGTTTGCATGTTCTCCTCATGTTGGTGTGGGTTTTCTCCGGGTGCTCCGGTTTCCCCAACAGTCCAAAGACATGTGGTATAGGTGAATTGAATAAACTAAATTAGCCGTAGCGCATGTGTGTGAATGAGTGTGTATGGATGTTTTCCAGTGCTGGGTTGCAGCTGGAATGGTTTACGTTGTGTAAAACATATGATGGATAAGTTTGCAGTTCATTACGCTGTGGTGACCCTTGATGAATAAGGGACTAAGCAGAAGGAAAATGAATGAATGAATGAATGGATGAATGAATGAATGAATGAATGAATGAATGAATGAATGAATGACTCTAAACCAGGGATGGTCAAACTCGGTCCTGGAGGGCCGGTGTCCAGCACAGTTTAGCTTTAACTCTGATCAAACACACCTGCTTATTCATAATTAGTGATCATGGAGATACTGATTAGCATGTTCAGGTGTGTTTGATTAGAGTTGGAGCTAAACTATGCAGGACACCGGCCCTCCAGAACAGAGTTTGCCCACCCCTGATATAAACAAACCTATTTAATAACAAATTAAATTCTTAAACACTTTAGATGTGTATAAAAAACACTAAAATCTACTAAACAAACTGTTTAGTTAGACGTCTTATCAATAAATTTTGATAATAAACATTCATAAAAAAATGTTAACAAGATTAAATAAATCCAAAATTAAATAATGTATGTATCAAAATAATGTGCGGGAAAGCCTGTATTACATTTTTAGCTTGGAGTTTAGTGTTTAGAAATCTCTTTAGACTTGTTTTCTCATTAAAAGGAAGAAATGCAATTAAAACAGCAGATTAACTGTAAAACAAATGCAGCTACAGAGAGCTTCTCAAGGACAGAATCAGAACGCCACACATGTGGATGCTATTAAAAGATAAAAACACGCGATTAAAGTAAAAACAACTAACATTCCATGTCCTCAGAGGGAAAAAAAAGGTAACGATTAACATAAACGGCATGTGACATTTGCACTAAGCAGCACTTTAAATCCTGCTGTTTGGCAGAAAATACAAAGCATTACCAGATAAACTTTATAGCAAAATTCAATAAAACAAATATATAACATAACACCCAAGTATAGCACCCTTTTTTCAATTTCATTTTCCTTATTTAATGTAAATTTTATCTTCTTTTTTTATGTTTTGAACCTGACTTGATCCAATATGTAGGCAATAAAAAGTACTGAAACAGTACTTAGGATCAATTATTAAATGAAATTATTAAATTAAATGACTAAAGGAAATAAATACAATAAATGATGGGAGTATTAAATGAATGGATAAAATAATATATTAATATTCTAATCAAAATTAAAATCTGAATAAATAATAAGAAAAATAAAATAAAAAGTAAAATACAAATCTGAATAAATAAGTAGTAAAACCAAATTAAAATTGGAGTAAAAAATAAATAAGTACAATCAAATTAAAATAAAATCTGAATAAATGAGAAGTAAAATCAAACTAATAGTAAAATAAATATCTGAATAAGTATTAAAATCAAACAAAAATTTAAATCTGAATAAATGAGAAGTAAAATGAATTAAAATTAAAAAAATCTGAATAAATAAAAGTACATTAAATAAAAAGAGTTAAATTAAATTTATTTTTAATTAATCTAAAATATTTGTTCTGAGAAATAAAATAAAACAAGGTAAAGTTAAATTAAATAGTTTTATTGTATTTCTTTAATTAAGGAATTAAATAAAATATTAACAAAACAAACAAAATCAATACATAAAAAGTGACATTGAATAAATCATGGATTAAATACTTAAAAAAAATAAGTTAAACAAAATAAAAATAAAAAGTACAACGAAATAATTAAATAAATAAAAATAATTCTGAATATAATAAAATAAATACAAATAAAATATCTGTTCTGAGGAATAAAATTAAACAAAGGTAAAGTCAAATTAAATTATTCTATTTTATTTTAATTAGGATCAGTTATTAAACTAAAACATTACATTGAATGACTGAATGAAATAAATACATTCAAATAATGGATTAAATAAAAATTGTATAAACGAAAAGTAAAAATTAAAGCTAAATTAAATTCTATTCTAAAAATAATTCTATTTTATTTGCTTCAAAATCATTTAAAATTCAATTATTTTTTATATTTAAATTTATATAAACATGCAATCATTTTATTTTTACACTAAACAAACCAAAATAAATGTGGTAATTCAGATGAATGAGTTAATTAGGATAAAATCAAATCAAACACATTTGCTGTGTAAAACATATGCTGGATAAGTTGGCAGTTCATTCCGCTGTGGCGACCCCTATTGTACAAAGGGACTAAGAAGAAGGAAAATAAATGAATGAATGAATGAATGAATGAATGAAAACATGTAATACAAAAAAAGTTCAGATTCTTAATTAACATGGTGACGGATGGTAATAACTAATAACAAATGTTTTACCCTACACAACCACAGAGTCTTGCCCTAATCAAAAAAACAAATAATTAAACTTAATCTTAAACACAATAATGAGAACAAAACAGCAAACGCGGAAACCAAATGCGGATTCGTGAACAAAACACAGGAAGACCAAAACTTTGGAGATGTTCAAGTTTTTTCTTTTTTCCTCCAAACATCACGTAATCAATCACAGTGATATCCATCTGATTTGGAGGAGATGAAATCATTCCCAGCATGCTCTGCTCATCACCCATGAAGAAAATTGCTCTTGTTCGCAGCACTACAGAGAAAAGCAGCAGTGGATTGAAACGCAGCCGCTTTACACCTTCAGCATTATTGGAGAAGTGGAGCTGCTGTCCTCTATTCATCCAGCACACACACATACACAGACGTACCATTCACACTCCACGAAATGTGTTTCATGTGCTTTTATCATATTAGACCAACAATGAGACTAGGAAAGAATCAACTATTGGAGGATTTTTCATTTCTTCTGATATCTGCATCTAGTGTCTCTGTGACATGAAACTGAGATTACACTGAATGAAATAAATGCATACAATTAATGCAATAAATAAAATATTTGCAAAATAAACTAAATAATAAATAAAAAGTTAAACAAAACAAAAAGTACAAGTAAAATTTTATTAAAATTAAATTAAAAATTAAATGTGAAAAAATAAATTAAATTAAATGGATATGGATAAATGGAATAAATAAAATATTATTAAAAATAAAGAATAAAAAGTTAAATAAATACATTAAAATATTAGCAAAATAAACTAAATGAATAAATTAAAAGTTAAATAAAAATAGAATAAATTATAATGAAAATAAAAAAATAAATAAAATAAAAAAGGAGACCTACTGGAACCCACATGGACCCAAGATTCTCCACATGGACCCAAGGAAAAATCATGGTTTGGGGTTAAATTCAGTATGGGCCGTGCGAGAGATCTGCAGAGTGGATGGTAAGATCAACAGCCTGAAGTATCAAGACATTGACAGGAGATTGTAAATTCTCCAGCAGGATAGCGCTCCTTCTCATACTTCAGCCTCTACATCAAAGTTCCTGAAAGCAAAGGAGGTCAAGGTGCTCCAGGATTGGCCAGCCCAGTCACCAGACATGAACATTATTGAGCATGTCTGGGGTAAGATAAAGGATGCATTGAGGATGAATCCAAAGAGTCTTGATGAACTCTGGGAGTCCTGCAGGAAAGCTTTCTTTGCCATTCCAGATGACTTTATTAATAAGTGATTTGAGTCATTGCAGAGATGTACGGATGCAGTCCTCCAAGCTCATGGGAGTCACACAATATTAATTTTGTTCCACTGCACCATGACTTTATAGTCTATACTGTACAATTCAAGGCATGATCATATTTTATTTTGGTAAAATAAGTGTAATCTAGAGGCCTTTGCCTTTCATATAAGCCACT
>CAIGQZ010000253.1:8216139-8226263 GCA_903798205.1 Danio tinwini
TTTGGAAATAAGTTCATTTTACTGCTCTCATAGAGTTAAACAGTTGATTTTTGCTGTTTTTGAATTCATTCAGCTGATCTCTCGAGTCACTTTTAACTTAGCTTAGCTTAGCATAAATCATTAAATCGTATTAGACCATTAGCATCTTACTCAAACATAAAAAAAACTTTTGGAAATAAACAAATTTTACAGCTCCCATAGACTTAAACAGTTGAGTTTTACTGCTTTTGAATCTATTCAGCTGATCTCTGGGTTACTTTTAGCTTAGCTTAGCATATATCATTGAATCGGATTAGACCATTAGCATCTCACTCGAACATAAAAAAAAACTTTTGGAAAGAAGTTAATTTTACAGCTCCCATTGAGGTAAACAGTTGAGTTTTACTGTTTTTGAATCTATTCGGCTGATCTCTGGGTTACTTTTAGCTTAGCTTAGCACATATCATTGAATCGGATTAGACCATTAGCATCTCATTCAAACATAAAAAAACTTTTGGAAATAAGTTCATTTTACTGCTCTCATAGAGTTAAACAGTTGAGTTTTACTGTTTATAAATCCATTCAGCTGATCTCTGGGTTACTTTTAGCTTAGCTTAGCATAAGTCATTAAATCGTATTAGACCATTAGCATCTTTCTCAAACATAAAAAAGTTATATTTTCTGTTGACCTTAGCACATGATTTAAATACAGAAAAGTCAAGCTTTAAATGTAAAAAATTATCGAAATTATATATTTTTTAACAAGATGCTAATGGTCTAATATGATTCAATGATTTATGCTAAGCTACGCTAAAAGTGCTTCTGCCAGAGAATTTTTTAAGCGCAACTGTTTAATTCTTGGTTTAGTAACTTAAATAACGGTTTACTAACTGTTGTAAAACTGTTGTAACTTTTCCGATTGACAGGATCATTTAGGAATCTCAAAGATTGTAAACACCATCTGCATGTCAGAGTAAGCATCTTTTTCTACTATGAAGCATGCAAAAAAGCAGTGTGATAAATGAGTATAATATCCAAATGCACATTATTCATGAGAACAGCAGATGAATGTGATGAAATAAGCTGGAGGAAAACAACTGTTTAGATGAATAATTATTTAATTTGACATAAATGGCTTATTTCATTTTGGCATAACATATATTATGGCCTTTGTGGTTAGATGTGGAAATAAAGAAACATAAATGTGTTTACAAAGAAATTGATAATTAAAAAATAGTCCCATTTACATTTGTTTTTTTTAAATAGTGAGGCTTCTTAAATGAATAAACTTTTCTTCCGCATCAGGGATTCTTTTAAATGCAGCTCGCTTGTTTTCATCTCTGAGCGCGGCGCTTAAAAATGCAGTGGGGGGTGTTTTGTTAATAGCAGCCTTGAGGTGAGGGAAAAACTGTTTGGCTCATAACCAGTAGTTTTACAGCCTTCGCATACAAACAACAAGCTCCTTTTCGGACCAAATATCAAATATTCAGATGCACCGACCTACACCAGAATAGAGATCTCTGCAGTATGATACAATATCTAATCATATTTTGTATATGAGTGCCTATATAATTAAGTATTTATAATAATTATGTAAATTAACACAGTTTAGTTTTTAACTCGTATTCCAACACTTGCAACTCAAATTTTAAACTCAAATCTATGCTGTTTAAAATTAGAGTAATTTGTTATCTTGACTATTATGAGATAAAACCAAAGTTAAGATTGTTTACTAGTATTTGGTTGAATTTACTTAAATTATACTCATTCCTGCTTATAAGTTTAACCAAATTAAATATTATGTTTAATATTAAAAACATATGAAAAGGCACCAAAGCTCCAAATATTATCACATTTATTTACTTCAAAAGACTATCACTGTGTGGTGTATTTTTTAAGGTTTGGATCTCAGAATATTGTCTAGTTTTTGAGGATCTTTTGGTCTACTTCACTTTGTCAGGCAGGTCCCATTGAAGTGATTTCTTGATTGGTGAGGCAGTAATCAGGCTAGAGAGAAACTGATCTCAGGTGTGAAAACCAAAGTTATGTTTTAAGAGGAGGGCAAAAAAAATAAATCACATAGGACTATGAATAATAGGAATCAATTATCATGGCAATAATAATTATAATGTTTGTTTTTTTTTTTCACCACAATTAAGCATTTAGGCTGATTTGATTCCCCCTGAAAATTCCATTTTTATTAATTATAGTGTAATTTTCTTTCTTATTTGTTTTTTAACTTTGGATCTTGACACGGTGTCTAGCTTTTGAGGATCTTTTGGTCTACATCACTTTTTTTTATAAATGACAAGTTAGCGTTTAAGGCATCATTACAAAGTAAACCCCCCAAAATCTCGAAACGACAGACTGAACTAGAACGTTCACAGACTGAACTGATTCTAAAGTGTTACGCCAAAAAATAAATAAATAAATAAATAAATAAAATAAAATTTCAAAATAATTAAATTAGAGGAAGCAGCTTTATAACCTTTCCAGACTGTTAGATATCAATTATTTTCTTTCTTATTCATTTTTGAACTATGAATCTTGGCATGGTGTCTAGATTTTGAGGATCTTTTGGTCTACTTCACTTTGTCAGGAAGGTCCTATTAAAGTGATTTCTTGATTGGGAACAGGTGTGACAGTAATCAAGCCTGGGTGTGGCTAGAGAAATTGATCCCAGGTGTGAGTTCAGAGGAGGGGAGGGCAAACACTTTTTCACACAGAGCTGTAAATAAAATATCTCATAATTAAGCAGCACAAGTTGATTTGATTTACCCCAAAAATCCTTTTATGCATTTATAAATGGCACTTTAAAGTTTAACGCATCATTACAAACTAAAACCCCCCAAAAATCTAACTTTTGAACTATAGCTCATGCACTTTTGAAAATCTCTAAATGACAGACTGAACTGGACTAGAATGTTCAGGCAGAATCCCGACAGGTTAATGGACGATTATTCTAAAGAGTTACCCCCAAAAAAACTAAGCAAAAAACATGAATAATAATAAGAAATCAAAAAGCTTTATAACATTTTCAGACTTTTAGATCTCTATTTTTTTCTCATTCGTTTTTGAACTTTGGATCTTGTCATGGTGTCTAGATTTTGAGGATCTTTTGGTCTACTTCACTTCATCAGGCAGGTCCGATTTAAGTGATTTCTTGATGGCAAACAGGTGTGGCAGTAATCAGGCCTGGGTGTGGCTACAGAAATTGATCTCAGGTGTGATAAACCAGAGTTAAGTTATGTTTTATGAAGGGGGGGGGGGGGAGAAATCAATTATCATGGCAATAATTAGTACTACAAATCTTCCCTCATTATTAAGCATTCAGGCTGATTTGATTTTCCCAAAATATACATTTTTACATTTGTAAATGGCACTGTAGAGTAATGCAACATTACAAACTAAACTTTTAAACCAAAGCTTATGTAGATTTGAAAATCTCACAACAACAAACTGAACTGGACTAGAATGTTCCGGCAGAATCCCGACAGGTTAATGAAGTCCAAATCTTGATCAAAGCCGAGAGTTTTATATCGGCTACGAGCGAATGTTCTCTGCTGCGGGGAGAAGTAGTCAATGCAATCGTAAATATCCAGCATGGCACGAAAAATAGCAACAGCCTTTCCCTTCAGCTCATATATATCTCACACCACCTGAAGGATTCTGATCTCTTCTCTGGGAATAAGAGTAAATATAGTCACTGTATGAAAGGCAGCTTGAAGGCAGACGCTTCTTCCACGCGCGCAGGGACGACAACAAGTCATACATTTAGAAAATGAGTTTTGGCTGTGCGGATGGGGCTGAGATTGAACACTGTTCTGGGCTTTCCCCCCCATCGAGCTGCTGGGGAGTTTGCTCTGATAAGGCTGAAGTCTGATTCTCTGCGCTGAAGGGAGCCGACCGCGTCCGTTCCTTGATAAAATAATGAATATTTCATTCAGATCAAAACAGCCAACAGCCATGTGTGGTTTTATCTAATGAGCCCCATAACAAATGAGAGGCAACATCAAGTTGTTAAGCGAGAGAGTTTAACGCGCTGCGCCTCCAGAGAGAGGGATTTTGGGAAATCTGAGCTATTTGATGTTCAGTTGAAAAATTGGCAATTATGCACAATAATGTAGCAGCTTATAGACAACAGTCTGTTTTGAAGATGAGCAAACTGACCTCGGGATAATCTAATAACCAAACCTCTTATACAGTAAGTGCAAAAAATGTCTAATAATAGTCAAAAATGCCTATTATTTTGAATTCTTAGTCATTTAAAAAAATAAAATAAAATAACCCAAAAAATAGGAATAATAAGAATTTAAAAAGTTTTTTTTTACTTTTTCTAGATTGGTTTTTAGATTTATTTTCCTTCTCATTAGATTTTTTGCTTTAAATCTCAAAATGGTGTCTTGTTTTTAAGGATCTTTTGGGCAGTTTCTCAATATGCGTTCTTCAGCGATCTTGCGTCCTCATGTAACATCATCATCAGCTGCCAAAGTTCAGTTCCAATACTCAAGGCTGCAAGAACAGAGGATGCGTGAAACTTCCGGGATGTGTTCTTAATATAGAGGACGCACCGATGCAGACTTAAGCACTGAACTTGCTCTAGAAGTCCCAGAAGTCATTGAGACTGGAGGTGGGAAGCGCAGCCTTTTATATAGGTTTATTATTAGAGTTCAGAAATATAACTTATTTATCTCAGGAGTTTCTCTAAATGAAATGGTGAATATAAACATTACCATGAAAATCTTAATAATCTTAACATTAAGGGTGTTTATTTGCTGAAATTCATAATAAAATCTGTTTTATTTGTATTGGGCAAAGTATATTTATAAGGTGTTTAAGCAGAGTATATATTTTGAAAAGGGGAAAACAATAAGTCGCTGTATGAATGCATGAAGGTCATGTGACTATCGGGAAGAACACAGCATCTCATTTCTCACAGGACGCGTTCTCTGTTCTCGTGGTCCCCCGAGTTAGTTTTTCCGAGGACACCTGGCAAGACCGGTCTTCACAAGAACGCAAGTCCGTTCTCTGCGTTCTTGGAATTGGAGAAACAGCTTTGGTCTCCTTCACTTTGTAAGGAAGGTCCTAGTGATTATTTGATTGTGAACATGTGTGGCAGTAATCAGGCATGGGTGATAAAGAAATTGATCAGGTGTCATAAACAGGTGTCATAAAAAGTTAAATTGTGTTTTAAGAGGGGGGCTAACACTTTTTCACACAGGGCTATGATTAATAGGAAAACAAATATAATATAATATAATATTATTTTATTTTCTTTGCTTTATTGTTTTATTTAAATTCATGTATTTTGTTATTTTATTGTTGTTATGCTGTTTGGAAGTTGTTGTAAAATGTTAAACTAATAAAAATAAAATAAAAAATTATATATTAAGTTTTAAGTGTATTTTGACCATAAAATAAACACGATTTTGATGGATTACTAAAGACTGGAGTAAAGATGCTGAAAATTCAGATTAAAATTAATTAAAATTGTAATATTAAAAAATTTTGCATTTGCACTAGTGTATTTTTATCAAATATGTATTTGCATCTGTCAAACACTTTCATCTAAAGCAGATAAGAATAGACTTAATCTAAGTACCAAAATAATTGTATGTAAATAATTTAACAAATTAGCAATTAGTCAAATGCCGTACACAAATTACCTACATATATCATTAATTTATAATTATTACCATTTATAAAATGTTAATCAAAAAAAAGAATAAAAACTATATAAAAAGTGTACAAATAAAAAATAGAATATAAAGTGTTATTAATATTATATATAATAAATAATAATAATCATCATATCATTATTATTATTATTATTATTATTATTATTATTATTATTATTATTATTATTATTAAATAATTTAAGACTTGGTGAGCTTAAAAGTCTTACAATAAAAAATATTAGTATTACTTTGAGTTCTGCTTTAGCTCCACATAAACAAAAACTCCCAACCCAAGCTCATTCTGAAAACGTATCACTAAATATATTTCTGGAGAACGTCAAATACGTTCCAGGAGCTACCTTTTTTGCAGTTTTTGTTTTCGTGAATCCAACAGAGGCCGCTGTATACACATTTCAGATCTCAAATTTCTCTCGCGAGTGCCATTCGCGCCTGCTGTTCTCATGTAAATCCACCAGAGGCCGCTGTCAACTGACTGACTGAATCTCTGACTGACTGACCGATCGACTGTCCACCCTTCTCCTTCCTTAAACCCAACCAATAGTGTTTTAATAGCACCGGCTGACCCGCCCATCCAGTTCCCTAAACCCAAACAACAGCTTTAAAAAGCAATCCAGAAAAATAAAAGTACTCTCCTGATTTTTACCACGTTTTCAGATTTTACCACATTCTCACCGTTATTTACTTCTTTATTTAATTTTTTTACTTTTGTTTTTGTCTTGCTTTCTGGTACCGTTCTTCGCCTGTCGTCATTGTACAAATCCTCTCTGAGTCTCAAGTCCGCCGACGTACATGGCGAGCTAACGGACAAACTAGTAACAGTGGGAAAGCCGTCCATACAGAGTTAAGCATTCAGCTGGTAATCGCCAAAAGGAACGGTGTCATACCGCCCCATAACATTCGTTTTAAAGACGAAATGCAGCCATACGTACTTCTGGCTACATAATTTATGATCTCCAGAAATGTATATAGGGGTACGTTTTCAGAATGAGCCTGTGTTGAAAACTCCTTAAACACATCAACTCTATTTTTTTTACTATAAATTAAGCGACCCTGCTTATGTTAATCAATCCCATCATACACTACAGTCCGTCTGCAGAAGTAATGATCTTTTAAATTCAAATCGATGGTATTTTGAGCAGACGTTCATCTGCTGACTCTGATCACTAACCTCACAAAAAACACCCCACTACTCCATAAGATAAAGCCATCGACTTTCCGTCAAAAAAAGACCTAATCTCCCCTCGAATCCTGTGTTAAGACTTTCCCCATGAAAGCCAGGAAAGTCATCGCTCTCGGGTTTATGATTCAGGACGCAAAACAGAATCAAGCAGAACTTGGCGGGCTCCAAACCAATTCTCCGCCTGTGCAATTATAGGAAAACCCATCTCCAGTTATATAAGCCTCTTTTATTTTACAGCAAACATCAATCTGGGTTATGGAATCTGACATGGAAGGCAAAGCAGAACACAAGAGCATTAAATATTCCGTTAGTCTGCTGGACAGATGAGCAGAGGCGGTGGTTAACTCTGATATCTGATCACAGGAACAAGGGGAAAAAAATGGCAGAAGAAGCGCAGGTCGAAACATTAGATGTCCCTGAGTGCTGACAACTCACTTTCGCTTGTGTCCAGGGAAGCAAGACGCTAGACGATTATTGCAGCCGTGAAGACGGGTGTAGGATAGGACAGAAAAGCACTGGACGATGCTTGAAAAGAACTTTTTGAAATTTTGTTTGCATAAAGTTGCATGATTCACAGTGGGCTGTCTATTATAATCAGGGATCCCACTCTTTTATAAACAGCTGATTCAAGGACTATTTTATGGCCCGTTTTCACTGAGTGGTACGATACGGTACTTGGTTCGGTATGCTTTTATGGCCGTTTCCACTGTCAAAAGGCGTACCGAACTGAACCATATCACTTTTTCGGCACACTTTCGAAAGGGTACCAAACACAAGAAAGGGTACCAAAAGGTGGAGCTACACACGCAGCTGAACGCTGATTGGTTACAGAGATACGTCATGATCTCGTGGAGCTAGCCAGAATGAAAACAAAGGAACCGCTGTGTTGTTTAAATACACAGTTGAGACATTACGTGGAAATACTATATGCATATAATAATGAGCCATGGATGACCAAAGCTCAAACAAACCTTGTCGTTGTCTTAATGAACAGCCACAAAGCCAAGAAGAACAAAATCTGCCGTGTCCTGTTGTTGTTTTACGAGGCCGTCTAAAAGCGCGAGCAGTTTTCGCTTTCTCCAGGGAGCTCGCGATCGCGTCTAGATTTGATATAACAAACTTCTTGAGCTGATGATAATAACGTGTGTGTGATTACTGAAGTGTCTTCGATGTCTGATCCGTTCAGAAAAGAACAGGACAAACGTGAGAGTGAATCGCGGAAATAAAGGAGATAAAGATATTATGAAGAATGCTGGAAACTGGTAGCTATTGACTCCCAAGGTATTTTTTCCAACAGTTTCTTTTGTGTTTAATGGGGGAAAACACATTTGGAAACACTTGAGCATGACTAAACGATGAGTAAAACTTTCATTTGTGGGTCAACCCTTTCAAAAAAAGAATCATTTTACAAACATTATGCACTACCTGACATAAGTCTAGTTGTGGATCCCAGTTGTAAGAGCAACAATAATAGCTTGACCTCTAGTTGATTATTTGGAAAAGTGTCAGACAGTAGATTTATCTGATGAATCATCTGTTGAACTGCATCCCAATCATCACAAATACTGCACAAGATCTATTGGAAACCGCATGGACCCAAGATTCTCACAGAAATCAGTCAAGTTTGGTGAGATATTCAGATATTTGTGCTGCCCATTACATTACAAATTACAGGAGAGGGCAAATTCTTCAGCAGGATAGCGCTCCTTCTCATACTTCAGCCTCCACATCAAAGTTTCTGAAAGCAAAGGAGGTCAAGGTGCTCCAGGATTGGCCAGCCCAGTCACCAGACATGAACATTATTGAGCATGTCTGGCGTAAGATGGAGGAGGAGGCATTAAAGATGAATCAAAGAATCTTGATGAACTCTGGGAGTCCTGCAGGAAAGCTTTCTTTGCCATTCCAGATGACTTTATTAATAAGTGATTTGAGTCATTGCAGAGATGTATGGATGCAGTCCTCCAAGCTCATGGTGGAGTCAGACACAATATTCATTCTGTTTCTACTGCATTATGACTTTATATTCTATACTGGACATTATTTCTGTTAAGTGACAAGACTTTTGTCTAAGCAAAGTCAGACCTTACTGTCCTGATTAAGTAATTAAAAATCAAGGCATGATCATATTTTATTTGGGTAAAGTAAGTGTAAACTAGAGGCCTTTGCCTTACATATAAGCCATTTCTGATGCCAATTGATCAATTAGAAGTCAAGTTATTATTTGTTGTTCCTGAAACCTGTATAGGAGATAGTGTCAATTTTATTGTACTGTTTATGTGCATCATTGATCCAAGTCAAATGCATTTATGCACGTAAACCCAAATTAACATAAATTAAATGTACGTCACATGATTCCTGCCTGTGTGTTTGTGCGTGGAGGCTGTTCGATTTGATAAAGGTCTTCTCTCCGGAGACATCTGGTGTGTGTGTTTGAGTCAGACTACTTTCTGGCAAGTCCAAGAGAGCAACAGAACAGCAAAGAAAACAGCATCTATAGTTGATTCGCCACAAACACGCACTACAAACTAGCTTACATACCAACACCACCGACTTAGACAGACACACCATCCAAAAAATCAATGCAAACTCGCTCGTTGCGGTTCTCAAATCAAAGCGAGGAGTGTTTACCTGAGCGCTCATTACAAGCAGAATGGCCAAATTTAGAGCGGCGGCCACGTCATCGCCACATAAAATATTCAGACCGTTGAAGCCTTGACGGCAAAACAACAAAACAACTGGCATTTTTCATATGGGCCCAAAGATTTTTCTGTCAGGGGAAAGTGTGTGAGTCAGAGATATTAGCCTTTGGGTGCTCAGTTTACCCCAAGACAGGCGTGACGCATTACATCCTCTCTGTGAAGTTATTAAGCGAGTTTGCACTAATCAAACGAGGAGGAAAATCGTTTATAATGCAGATCGTTTATAAGGCACGTTTGACACTGAAAAATGCATGGGAGCTGCAAAATGTGAATGCATAATTAAAAATGTTAAACATGTCTTGTGTCTATACCTTGGAAAGATTCTACTTTAAGAGGATCAGAGAAAAAATCTAAAAGATTTGCCGCCCCTTTACTGATTATGTTGATGCCTTACTAATGTCTTATTCTTATTTACTTATTTTATTAATTTGTCTTTTTCTCTTTGATATTTATTTATTTATTTATTTATTTATTTATTTATTTTTATGCTACTTTCTCAGACAGATCACACTATTTGTCTTTTAAACCCATTTTATTAAAATTTTTGAATTAGTTTTTAATAATTTT
>CAIGQZ010000253.1:8241263-8259807 GCA_903798205.1 Danio tinwini
TACATAACTAATAAAATTAGTACACACACATATGTCAAAACAAACTTTTAATTTGGAAGTAATTAATCGCAGTTCATTTTTGCCCAGCACTATATAGAATATTACATAAAATGCTATTTATTGCATTGATTTAAAAGGTGAATTATCAGCATAATTACTCCAGGCTTCATGTGATCAGAAATGGCTTTAATATGTTGATTTCTAAAATAAACTGTATTATAAAAATTGCTATATATTTACTTATTCACTTTAAATTCAAATAAACTCTTTTCAAAAGAGGGCGAAGCTACAAATGCCTTTGTGTCAGCATAGTAACGGATTCAAAAACAAGACTTACGTCCTATGCTAATGAGAGAGAGATGGTCACTAGTGGGCGGGGCTTTCCCCCACTAATGACACGTCCAACGGGAGAATGTCAATCAAAGTGTTTCTGCCGTTTTTATCAAATATGATTATAAAACATAGAAATAATACATTTTTACCATTAAACGCTGGTTATATTCACAGACTTCTGTCACACAACTGTGATTAAACCCTTTGCAAAAGTGACTTCTGCATAGCAGGTTTCTTTTAATGTCATTTATCAATTTAATACATTGTTGCTAAATAAAAATAATTACAATTTATTAAAAAACTAAGCTAAATGCCAAACTTTTGACGAGATATGTTTAAAATTTTTAAAGCAACATAAAAAACTAGATTGCAATCCAAGCACATTTATCAAATGGAAATTTTAATTCAGTTATTTAAATCAAAACTTTTAGCAATTGTTTTGAAGTGAATCGCAAACATGATTACCTGACGGATAATGATGATCATTCAAAATAAACATTTATCGGCCGATAATAATATATCCGACATATGCATTATGGATCACCGCAAACATCCAATCACCAACAACACTTTAGCAAACACCTAGAACACCCTAGCAACCATCAAGGAAATCATCCACAACACAATAGTAACCATTCCAAGTACCCTAGCAACACTTCAAACCCTAGTACCTGCTAAAAAGCAATTAATAGACATATTAAAACCTGCTTTCTAAAAATATTCAATGGGATATATCCGGTTCCATCTAAATCAAGCTTCCAACCATTGTCTGCTTTTTAACACCCTTCAGCCCTGTTCCTAATCTTCCTGTTCCCAGATATTCATAGACAAGGACACACTGAGTTCAAAAAAAAGAGAGAGCGAGGAGAAAATAATCACTCTGAACTTTTATCTGATTCCAAAAAACAAAAAACTCTGAAGCTAAAAAGTCTGATAACACTGTTGCTGGAGAAACAACATCTTTGAACAGCAATCAATATATCTATCATAAACATACATACATACATACATACATACATACATACATACATACATACATACATATATATATATATATATATAAATTAAACAATCTCATTTATTAGAATTAACCTAATATTTTATTACTTTATGATTATTATTATTATATTTATTATTATTATTATATATTTTTAATTGTTGTAGCTGCATTGTTATGTTAAAAAATTATATTCAAAATGCAATGGGAAAATATATTATTTATTACAAAAACTTATTTGATTATTGTTTATTATTTTCGGAATTATCATTTATTATTATATTTAAAATTATTTATTATAATAAAATTACTATTTTATTATGTATTACTTTATTTCTTCTTATTATCTATTAGGGTTACTTTTTTAATTGTTGTTGTGGTTGCTGAATTGTTTTTTTTTATATTTGAAACGCAATAAGAAAAAATATTTATAATTAAAACGTATTATTTATTACTTTATATTTATTTCAATATTTATTATAATTATTAATGGGGTTTTTCATAGGCAAAGTCCATTCTTACTGTTCACTTTTCTTATGATTATTGTTTTTTTTTCTTACACACAAAATTTGGGCACGTAACTAGTCCCGCACTGCCATTATAATTGGCCCAGATGCATATCTTTGCATAGGAGTGTCCTATAGACATGGGGGTTGGCTCATTTGACTCAAGCAACCAATCAGCATCTCAATATGATAATGAAGCTCACAAGCCACGCCCCCAAACTGATCCCATAGACTGCCATTATAACTGTCATACATACATATCTTTGCATAGCAGTGTCCTATTGACTTGGGGGTTGGCTTATTTCAACCAACCACACCCAACTTCACTCTGTAACCACGCCCATGGCAACTATACAGAGTACCCTAGCAACCATTTATCAACAGCTATAGTTCAACATCGGAAAGTCGTAGAGACATGGGGATTGGTTCGTTTGACTCATGCTAGCAAATGTAAGTTCATATATGCTACACATGCTAGCAGTAAGTAGCCACATGTTAATATTGACTAGCCAAGTGCTGTAACTTGCTAGAAATGCTTACTAAGTATAAACAATTGACCTAGCATGTATGTGAGGCTTGCCTAGTAACAACCTAGGGTACCCTAGCAACTGCCTAGCAACCACTCAAATTACCCTAGCAACCGCCTAGCAACCACCTAGCAACTGCCTAGCAACGGCCTAGTAATGCCTCAGTAGGTGCCTAGCGACCACTCAGGACACCCTAGCAACCGCCTAGCAACGCCTTAGCAACCACTCAGAACACCCAATCACCGCCCTAAACTGCCTAGTAACCATTTTAGAACACCCTAGCAACCGATTAAAATGCATTGTACCCCATCGATTTGCCACGCAAACCCCATTCACATTTTCTTTAGGAAATGTACAATTCTAGTTATTATTACTGTTGCTGTAGTTGTTCAATTTTTGTTAATAAATATTATTTATCATATTTTTTATTACTTTATTGATATGTATTTAATAGTATCTGTTATTATTTTTATTGTATAAAATATTAAACATGCAATCAGAAAAATATTATTTATTATTAAAAATATATATTATTTATTACTTTATTTACAATTTTTATGTATTATTAATATGTATTTAACATAATAATAACAATTATTATTAACAGTAATGATAATAATAATAATAAAATTTTGAATATTTTGTATAGTTTTATTTACATAAAAAACAATTGTAATAATTTTTATTATTGTTATTATTATTAATATTAGCAATAGCAGTTTTTGAAACAATATGACTATTTTACATGCGCAATATATTATGAATAATAAGAGTAAAACACAATAATTAAAAATAATACTATTATACAATATTGCTATTTTTTATTATTATTAATTAATAAATAATAGTACTTTGTTATTATTTATTAATATTAATTGTTTTTATAAATGTATTACCTATTTATTTAATGTAATATAAATAAATTAATAATAATAATAAAGATTAAATCATAAAAAATAAAATAAGATGACAATCAGTAGAAATGCAGCTCGCCTGAAGTTTTACAATTAAACATCCCTTCAAGAATAAATTAAGAAATTTGTACAAAAAAAAAGCAAGCCCTTCAGAGACGAGCGCTCAGAGGAACGAAAACTTCAATCAAGTGAGCGTGTTGAGCTTCTCCCACTGCTGGGATTATGAAGTACATCTGTTAAACACATTTATGGCCCTCACTGAACATCCGCAGCTTCCTTGGGACAGATGAAAAGGATATGTGAAGTTTTGTGCTTCCCATAAAAACGTTTAATTTGGGGGAAGAATGAAACAAATGAAAGCGCCAAACGTTCATTTGCATAGAGCTTTATAAGAGTTCACAGGCCAATCAAACTTCACAAATGTTTTGAAGAAAAGTTAGGAGTCATTTTTTCAGACACCGAGCTGTGGAAACACACCCTCAGAGAGCTTTGAGGGTCAGTGATTAAATAACAAAAGCTTCTGAATTTAGTTTGTGCGGCGCATGTCACTTTTACTTTCATTTTCACGTGAAAGCGTCCCTAACTTTAGTGCTCACTGATGGGACATTTAATTACGAGGAGCCTTGTTTCAGTGCATAGACATAGATTATTAGCCTTCCTGAATTATTAGCCCTTTGTACATTTTTCCCCCAATTTCGGTTTAATGGAAAATGATTTTTTTCAACCCATTTCTAAACAATAGTTTTAATAACTAATTTCTAATCACTGATTTTTTTAATCTTTGCCATGATGACAGCACATAATATTTGACTAGATATTTATCAAGATACTAGTATTAAGCTTAAAGTAACATTTAAAGGCTTAACTAGGTTAATTAGGCAGGTTAGGGTAATTAGGCATTTTATAACAGTGGTTTATTCTGTAGACAACACAGGGCTCGAAATGAACCTTTTTGCTTGGTAGCACTGGTGCTCCTAACTTTAAAAATGTAGGCGCACAAGTCAAAATGTAGTCGCACCCACCAATTATGAGCACTGTTGCTAAGTTTTATATAAACAGATTTATTGCATTTGAAATCAACACTAATCAAAACTAACAAGCAAAAAATAGATATGCTTGCGTGAGGAAAATATGTCTCAACGAAATCCCGTTATCACAAGAAAATACATTTTTATAACATAATTGAGTGGCCAAAAGATACACGGACGGACCACTGCACGCACTACTTGACATGAATGAATCTGTTAGCGTGCTGTGTTCTCACGGGTGATGTCTGATATTGCACAGATGCTTTTGACATGTACCTTATTATTTGTACACGTCATTTTAATAGCAATCCCGGTCTTTTCATGAGCTGCAGTATTAGTTTAATCTTAATCAATGCAAGACCTTTTGCGATAGTGTACGTGGTGTTAACTTTTACTTATAGCTGCACGGCTGATAGCATCTGGCGATTAAATAAAGGATTAAACAGAACATCTCATGCTTAAAATGTGTATATGTGGCTAAACAGTTACCTGAAAATTCCATCCCACAGACTTTACAGTGAATGCTTTATTTATTTTCATAGCGGACTTGAAGCCAATGGAAGTCTTTTATCCACTCTTCGACAACTGTAGATTGTGGATTAACATTCACCACGATCAGTAATCAGATGTGCTATTATTTGTTGCTTTAGGTGGTTTTCAAAGACAAAATCTGACCGTGTTGTTGTCATTTTCATCTTCAGCGCTTTACATTTTAGCGGTTGTAGCTCTCCTGTCATCTGAAGGCAGACGGCGTTGACTGAGTGATTGACAGCTGATTTTGACCAATCCATTCGTGATCAGTTCTAGCACAGTGGACCAATTAAAAAAGCGCGAAGGCGGGGCAAGCATTGCAGGCTTTGTTTACTGCAGCAAATAGACATGGCAACAGTTTTAAACTGTTCCTGAGCTCTGCATTTCAAGTGCAAAGATGCATTCTCTGTGAATGTGGCCTAAATCCGCGCATGCGATGGACATTTTGTAGTGAAAACGGTCGCACACAACAATTTTATGCACTTGCACAAATGCTCCTAAATAAATTTTGAGGTCACATAGATAAAATTTCGGGCGCATATGCGACCAAAATGATCTCAATTTTAATCCCTGCAATAAAAAATTTATATTCCTTAAAGGGGTGGTCCAGTGTATTTTTAAGGCATGGTTGTGTTTATAAGATGCAAAGCAATGCATGCTCATGCTTCACTTGTAGAAAATCACATTATTTTTCATATATCTTACTCTGACACAGCTACTCAGCTAACATGAAAACAACATAATTTTATAATTTCAAGCTCCTCTGAAAGGCCCGGCCTCAAGAGGCTCTGATTAGTCAGCTAACATAATGTGCTGTCATTTGCGGATCGGCTCCACATCACCACATCGTGCCCCTACAAGCACACGCTTTTGCACTGTGTAAACAGTAGGTAAATCAGACAGAAAACGAAGAGCACACAGCTGAACCTCACACCTGCTCTCTGAAATAAAACCAGACAAATGTCTTTCACATATATTCGGAATAAGCATGTGTTAACAATAAGGTGTGGAACGCACGGAAAGTGTCCGTATCGGGACACTGCACGCGCTGCTGAAGATGCTGAAGGCTGTTTACAGCGGTTTGACTGAAAAATATGAATTTGTAGCTAAATTGTTAGCGGTGTCAAACAGCATTTCCCACTGTTTACATCCTTTTTGATGTCCTTGCTACAACATACCGTTAATGCTAGAAACTGTGCATGTAATTGATCAATTTTAACAAATAAAAACACTTACAGGTTGTGGCTCATAATCCACATTTTGGTCTGTTGGAGGAGTTTTTAGCCGAATCCAGCACTGAACGGAGAGAGTTTCTGGAAGCTCTCCTTTGTCAAATGCTAGCTATATCTTTATAATTCTCTGGAACATAATTCAAATTAAATTGTAAGCACTTAAACTGTCTTTGTGTCATGTCCTTTGGAAGCCCAAATAAAAAACAGAAGAAGCTCTGTGGAAATAGCAGCGTTTGGACGGCAATTTTGCTTTCTCTGCTATAACATTACAGCGCGGCCATTCGCTGCGTGGGGTGTGTACACGTGGTGAATGCACATAACCTGAAGCGCTTGTGATCTCACTAGCCCGGATGTAATTTTTTTTGTAGTTCCCAAACTTTGTTCGCTGTAGGCTTTGCTAAGCTAACTTTAAAGTAAAAGCCAATGTCTCCCTTTGCATTGACCTTAGAGCGTCTAACATTCAGAGATGTTATTATGTTCACATAGCTACATTACACATCAACTAAAGGTTAAAATATGATATCGTAGAGGACCACTCCTTTAAGGGGGATAATAATACTGACCTTAAAATGGTTTTCAAAAATAAAAAAATGGCTTTTATTTTAGCTGAAATAAAACAAAAAATACTTTTGCCAGATGAAAAAAAATATTATATGAAATACTGTGAAAAAATTCCTTGCGCTTTTAAACATCATTTAGAAAATATTTGAAAAAGAAAATTCACAGGAGGGCTGATAATTTTGACTTGGCCATGTGAAGCTTTCTCACCTGACGATGGGCAGTTTGGTGAAGGGAACAGGGGAAAGTTTGAGTCCGTCAGGAAGGCTGATCACCTCCATTCCTCCCGGACACTTTGACGTGTAGTTCTCCAAGCTCTGGGTCACTTCTTTCTTCTCTGTGGAGAGACAGAGAAAAGACATTGTGTATTAGCTTTTCTGTGACAGCTGGAAACGTGGGTGGTAAGCGGTTTACTAGAAAAGACGCAACTGATAGAAATAAAATAAAATAAAATAATAAAATAAAATAAAAAAATAAAAAATAAAATAAAATAAAAAGTAAAAAATTTTAAGTTAGTCACGGTAGTGCAGTGGGTAGCACAATCGCCTCACAGCAAGAAGGTCGCTGGTTCGAGCTTCGGCTGGGTCAGTTGGCATATCTGTGTGGAGTTTGCATGTTCTCCCCGTGTTGGTGTGGGTTTCCTCTGGCTGCTCCGCTTTCCCCCACAGTCCAAACATATGCACTTTAGGTGAATTGGGTAAACCAAATTGTCTGTAGTGTATGTGTGTGAATGAGTGTGTATGGATGTTTCCCAGTGATGGGTTGCAGTTGGAAGGGCATCTGCTGCGTAAAACATATGTTGGATAAGTCTGCGGTTCATTCCGCTGTGGCGACCCCAGATTAATAAAGGGACTAAGCTGAAAAGAAAATGAATGAATGAATTATAAGTTCAAATTTAAAAGTTAAAAATTAAATTAATATGTCAGTCATCAATAGAAAAATCTAATAAAATATGAAATAAAAAAATGAAATAAAATGATCAGTATAACACAAAAAAAATTAAATAAAAACAACATTAAAATATGAAACAAAAAAGAATTAAAAAGTCAGTCATCAATATAAAATAAATAAAATAAAAATATGAAATAATATAATGAAATAAAATAACAAAAATATGAAATAAAACAAAAAAAGTACAAAAATAAATTAGATTAAATGAAAAAGTCAGTCATCAAATATATAATAAATAAAAGAAAAAAGTATAATCAAATGAAATAAAATAAAATCATGAGTATAAAACTAATAAAATAAAATAAAATAAATATAAATAAAAATATAAAATAATAAAATAAAATAACAGTAAAATATCAAATTATAAAATTTAAAAAGACATTTACGATGTATATTACGATGATTATAAAAGATAAAGCCTTGATGCATGATGAATGCTATTTTTCATATGCCTTGCTTAATAAAACCTAAAGTTAGTTATAGAAATAAAAAATAAAAAAATTAAAAATAACTATTAAATAAAATTAAAATCTGAAATAATAAAATAAAATAAAATCATCGCAAAACTAATAAAAAAAATAAAAATAAAAATAAGAAACTATAATAAGAAGCAAAATAATATTAAATTATTAAATAATAAAAAATAATAAAATAAAATAAATAAGACAGTCATCAGTATAAAAATAATACAATTAAATAAAGTAACATTAAATAAAAAAATAAAATAATTAAGACAGTCAACAGTATAAAACTAATCAAATAAAATAAAAAAATAAGTTACATTAAAAAATTTAATAATTAAGAGTCAACAGTATAAATTTAATAAAACAAATAAGCAAAATAAAATATGAAAACTATTTTAAAAATCATGTAAAAAAATGTAATCTAATAAATTAAACAAAAATAAAAACATGAAATAAAGTAAAATAAAATAAACCATCAATATAAAACTTATAAAATAAAATAAATCAAAATCAAAATATGAAATAATAAAATGAAATAAAATAACATTAAAATATAAAAAATCTAATAAAACAAATAGACCAAAATATAAAACAAAAAACAATGAAGCAATAAAAATTTATATAATCAATTCCATGAAATGGCCAACTTAAATACATAAAAAGTCAAATATATTAAAAATAAAAATGTAAAATAAAAAAGGTGAAGCCTTAATGCATTATGAGTGTTATTTGTAATGTCTTCCTTAATGAAACAGATAGTTATGGCACTAAAATCTGATTCAAATGTCTAACAAACAATCTAGCATTCCTGAGACGTTTTCTTTTTCTTCTTTCTTAAAAGCCAGCACCACTCCTCATAAATCAGCAGATTATCAATGTATCTAAAGTGAACCGTGAGTCCCAAGGGTGAAATTACCCACAATCCTTTCTCTTGCAGGCCTCTGGTCCAGAGCGAGATATAAATTTAACAAGGCAAATAATGTGCGCGTCCATACATCATGAGGACAGACTCTATTTTAAGCTCTGTTTGCACAGGTGAGCAGCGTATTGACTTACTACTCTGTCTATAAAAATGTTTACGGCCTCGGCCTGCCATCAATTCACACCTCACAGGCTTTCCCATAAAACCAATGATCCTGGAGCAGTTTCAATCCAATTCAAACACTCTGGAAAAAATGAGCAACAGACTCGATATAGTACACGTTAGAGACTAGAGGCAAATAGTAAATGGTCAAATTAGTACTGATCATTGAGAATTTATTTAATAATAATAATAAAAATAAGAATAATAATAATAAGAAGAAGAAGAAATGCTAAAAGTTATGTATTATTATTATTATTATTATTATTATTGTTATTATTAATAATATTATTAATAATATTATTATTAATGCTGATGTTGTTGTTGTTGTTGCATTGTTCTATTTTAAAAATCTTACAAACACAAACCAAAAAATTATTATATTTAACTTACTATGTTATTATTGATACTTTATTATTTTTACTTTATTGTTTATACTTTATGTATTATTTTCTAACTATTATATATTTGATTTTTATTGTTGTTTCATTGTTATATTTTTATAAATCTTAAAACTGCAATAGGAACGTTTTTATTTATTATTAAAAGTTATTTATTTGTTATTTATTACTTTTTTATTAATTATTATTATTAATATTGTTGTTGCTGTTGTCGTTGCATAGTTATATTTTTAAACTCTTGCAATCAAAAAATATACACTAAAAATTTTTTGTAATTGTTATTGTTTTTGTAATTGTTCACAGTAAATTACATTAATATCACAGTATTTAACTGTAAAAATTCCCAGTAGTATATTGTAATAATAATTTTACTGTGAAATTAAGGCAGGTAGCATGATTACAGCAAATTACTGTGAAAAGGGCTTTATCTTTTGCATGTTAGTTATAGGAATTCAAACTTTTTTTACTTCATTCAACACAGAAATTAATACAAATTAAGTTTTATGCTAGTATTGGCACTTTTTTACATTTAAAAACAACAATGTTATTGCAGCCCCAAAAATGATTTAGTTAGCAACATATTTTTGGCTGTAAAGCACCAAACTGTTAAACTACAGTAATCCGGGCTATAAATGTAACTTTACAGTTAAATCAAGTATTTCAACTGCAACCTACTGCTAAGTCATAGTAATCATATTGCCATTAATTTTAACTTCACAGTAAAATATAGTTAATTCTACAAGATACTGTGAAATCACAGTAAAGGACTTTACTAGTGAAGTTACACTATATGGCTGTAATTTCACAATAATTTTATGTAACAATATCACCTTAAATTACTGTGAACGACCTCACAATAATTACTATGAATTTACATACAGTATTTTACTGTGAAAGTAACGCAATTATTAGCCAGTAATTTACTGTGAATTTAAGGTCAATTTTTTACAGCGTATTTATTGTAATTAACTTACTATGTTATTACTTTTTTGCTTGATTATTTTCATTTATTATTATCTATTATTATGTTTTATTGTTGTTGCTGCATTGTTATATTTAAAAAATCAGTATTCATCTTAAAATATATTATTTGTTATTAAAACATATTATTTTACTATTTATTACTTTATTAGTAATTATTATCATTGTTGTTGTTGTTACATCGTTATATTTTAAAAAATCTTACAAATGCTATAACAAATCTATTATATTTAACTTAACATTTTATTATGTTTTGACTTTATTATTATGTTATGATTTATTATTTATTTATTATCTATTATGACTATTTCTTTTGCATTCTAATAATTAAAAAAAATCTTAAAAATGCAATCAGCGCACCAACATATGGTGCAGTAGCACGTCAGGGTGTCCTGAGTTCAAATCCCGGCTCAAGGACATTTCCCAACCCCACCCCCCTCTCTCTCCCACTTTGCTTCCTGTCTCATTACTGTCCTATCCAATAAAGGCAAAATGGCCAAAAAGAAATCTTTTTTTTTTTAAAGAAATCAGAAATATGATTTGTTATTAAAACATTATTTTCTTATTTATTACTTTTTATTTATTGTATTAATATGTATTTGTTATAATAATATTGATTATTATTATTATTATTATTAACACTTATAATGATAATAATATTAAATATATCATGAATTTATAACATTTTATTTATAATATTTGTATAGTTTTATTTAAGAAACATAATTGTTATCATTTCCACTGAGAGGTCTGACTAACTTATAGCTGCCATTAATGATTTAAAAGGAGCTGAGAAAGATCCGTCTCATTGATATATCTTTCATTCCTCACAGCGGGATTCCTCAAGTGTCGTCTGATAGACATCCTTCACAGCTCAATCTCACATTGAGCGAATAACAGATCAGAAATACAATACTGCTGCCTTCAGCAGAGCAAAACGCAACATATTATAGTCACACAAATCTATTTTTTTAAAGCCGATTCAATCTGCTGATTTATTTACAAGCAAACTGGTCAATTCCAATACAAATTTCACATTTTATAAGCTAGAAACATGTGAAAATGTACATATGAGAACACGAACTTGATGTTTATTTGCTTTATCACAAGCTAAACGACCTGCAGGGATTGACAATTGGAGGAAATTATTGATCTGATTTACGTAACATAAAACATACCTGTAAAAACATTATTCAATCAACTGAAAATGAAATTAAAATAAAATGATCGGCGTATCTTCAGATTATTATTATTATTATTATTATTATTATTATTATTATTATTTAGCAACAAGAAATAATCATGATAATTTTGCCTTTTCAGGAATAATGCTTTCATATGTTTATTATTATTATTATTATTATTATTATTTAGTAACAAGAAATAATCATGACTATTCTGCCTTTTCAGGAATAATACTCCCATAATATCATTATTATTACATGAACTAGGTGTTTATTTGCATTATCACATGCTAAACTACCTGCAGGGATTAAAAATTTTAGGAAACCACTAACCATACTTGTAAAAACATTATTCAATCAACTGAAAATTAAACTGAAATAAATTGACTGGTGCATCTTCAGTGGATTATAAATTCAATTCATTCTATTCAGGTATTGAAAGTGAGGCGAGAGGAGCTTAATTTATCTTTAAAAAAAATAACAAGATGCAGCTGATCGTTATTTCTATAGTACATAAAATACTTAAAAATTTTATTTTTTGCACTTTGATTCAGCCCGATGCACTTACATACTTTTAAACCACACAGCTGAGATCTAAAAAAAAAAAAATTAGTTCTTTTTTTGAAGGTATAACTGCTTGCAAACAATTTACATGGGCTGAATTTAAACAAACAAATTATATTAAGTCATGTTCAACTTACTTTGTTTAAATTTAGTCCATATAAATAGTTTGCAACCAGTTATACCTTTAAAAAATGAGTAAATCCATTAAATCCTTTTTTTGTGCATATTTAATAGATGTTCTCTTTGTGTATTATTGGTTTGACAGTCCTGAAAGAGACCTGTGTGCATTTCTGGGTCTCTGTTGGACAGAATCACATTGAGTTATATAATCTCCAAAAAAAACATAACAGAGAAATAAAACTAAAGCGAGTCTGTGTACTTGGAGAAATTTCAAACTGGCTGAGTCTATTTCAAGAAAGCTACGAGCCAAATTCTTAAACAAAGAAACTAATAAATCTTGCTTTTTTCATATTCATCCATGGTGACAGTCTTCAGAACTTAATGAGGTAGTTCACGCAAAAATAGAAGATTTGATGTTAAAGAGATTCACATATAATCTAGAATTCTATTATTTACTTGCAGCAAACCTGTTTGATTTTGTTTATTTTTTGTCTGTTTTTACACTCAAAAGAAGATATTTTGAACAATGTTGTAAACCAGTAACCATTAGCCCATTTCACACAGTGATACCGGTAAATATCCACAAAATTTCCATAATGACTTCACCAGTAAATTTAAGAAAGCGATGTTCACACAGGCAAGAACAATCTGGAAAATTTCCAGAAAAGACCAATCACATATCCATTCCAAAAAACCTGTAAATTCTGACATCATTAACCAGAAACGGCTTCGCTTGTATGTAAACATAATAGGGGTCAGGCTTTTGTTAATGGTTTCACTTTTACTTAAAGCTTTAGCATTCATGCAGCTGCTTTTGTCACAGAGATATCCAAAGGCAGAAGCGTGAACCGCAGCTAAATGTTTACACATTTAACGACATTACAAAGTATTGTGAACAACTTCGATGAAAACATATGGAGGAACAATTGCGCATGTCGAGATGTACATAATATGTGTGTGTATGCTGGTGCTCACTGAAGCACACGCGTCAAGCAACTAAAGCAGAGCTTGAAGATAAACAAACAGCGGTTTATGATAAGTATTTTATCGATAATATTTCCACAGTTGGCATTAAAGAGCCCCTATTACACATTGAAAAGGGTCATATTTTGGTTTTATGGGTCTCCAACAACATACTGATATGGATGCAAGGTCAAAAAGCACGTTCATGGTCTTATATTATGCATTTATTTTTACATAATTATCCCAGCGACTCCTATATGAATCGTTCAGTGATTCATTTGTTCCCAAACCCCTGCTTAGCGCGAAGCTAATCTGCGCTGATTGGACCGATGACAGCCTGTTGCCATTGGTCGACAGCGTTCAGCGCAAGACAGTAAAATGCCCAGCGCGGTTTATCAAGCCCCCGGGTCGCCAACATTGGTATAGGATCCGATCGCAGCGGACGCCCGAAACACGCTTTAAAGTAAACTTACTAACACCACTAAACAGTACCCGGTTCTCAACAGTGTTATTCAGACACCTCAGCGCCGAAAGCAGTGCAGTTAAACACAAGCATATTGTCTATTCTTAACTATGACACACATTCAGTTTTAATCCGCACAGAAGCAAAAGCTGAACTATTCTGAACCTTGACCGCTGCACGTGTGCAGCATTTAAATCTAAACAAAGCAGCACGCGTCGCATGTACAACGTTGCATTAGACGCGATATGAGAATATAAAGAGTTAACCTGATACAGTACACGCGGTTACTAGTAATAAAACATGTAGATCATTTCTATTTGCAGTCATTGCTGTGGCACCTCGTCCGTGAACTGCTACATGTTCTAAGTGCTTAGCTGTACTCTGCTTTTCTAAACGATCACATCCCCAGCCGGGATGTTGTAGCATCCTCTGTCCTCTGACAAGCTATCTCTGCGTGCTCCCGCTCTCCATTCGCAAGCCTTTTCAGTGCTGCTCACCAGCCCGAAGCCCAGCGTTCAGCAGCCGGTGTACCTAATAATTTGTACTTATTTTGCCTGCACCCCTGGTGTCTTGTCTGTCCATTACAAGATGGAGGCAGAAACTAATGCATGAGCTGTGTAGTGATAGATCGCCCATTGTAAGGGTGCAGATTTCTGAACTACTCCTTTCCCTCACACTTCCAATAATATCCGGGTAAACACAGCGTCTTCATGAGCGTCTTGCTGCTGTGTTAGTGGGCGGGGCCGCAGGTTTGAATTTTGCCGGGTCTGCGAGCGCAACCAGTATGTTTCGTAACGACGTCATGCCGAAACGGCTGAAGATTCGTTATCAAGATGATTCATTCAAACCACTATGAGTCGACTCTTTTATAGATGAATCAATAGTTTTAAAAACTGTCCACTTTCAGATTTAAGCTTTAGCTGGATATTTTACTACACTAAGAGCTGTGTTACAAACTACAAGGAAGGTCATTTTTAAAAAAAACCATAATAGGGGCTCTTTAAGAAGGAACATAGAAACATTATCTGACTAACATCTAGCAGCTAAATGTGTCTGGAAAAATATTCAAAGGCTTTTATTTTCATAAACAACGCAGATGTGAATGCGTCTGAATGTTCTGAGTGGCTGGAGTAGACGCCTCACATCGCTCTTTCCAGCAATTATCCTTCTGCATTCACACAGAGCAGCATTCCGGCAAATTACCGGTAATGTTTTAGCTGAAGAGTTTAGATGCAAAACCCTCTAAATCCGTCAGACCTCTTTTTCGTATATGAGCATTTTCTATCAGGCTCCTCTGATTGGGTTCAGATGTTTCATTTTATATGTAATGATAAGGTTATCATCTAGTAAATAAAATGTATTTAGTTTTTTTCAAAAATGTTGCTTTAGACAATTCTTTGGTCTTTAAGAAGGTAGATTTTATTTTGTGTCAAAACCAGCTAAATTCACTTGTGCTTTTTTTGCAAAAACCTCTAAATGCACCAATTGGGACAAGACAGTGTTATTAGTTGAAAAATAACTAAAGATGCAAATTGTTTTACCAAACAAAAAACACATTACACAAACCACCTGAAATTAAAAATACATAAATCTGTCAAGTAAGTGGCGGTTCATTCCGCTGTGATAAGCAGAAGGATAAAAAAGCAGAAGGAAAATGAGTAAATGAAATCTGAAGTGCATTAATCAATAACATTAAAACTGACATTAATTAAATCTTAACAATCTGTTGTCATTTCTGATATTTAGGATTTAGATTTAATAGAAGTAGAGCAATGGAAACATTGTAAACTAAGCTTGTTAGATTCAAATAATGTAGTGTAAAAACATTGTGAAACATCAATATCTGTGCATTGTCCATTAATGTAAAAAGCTTATAATAAAGAGGTATAATATGAAGTAATATAAATAATGTAGAGTTTTATAGATTATATTTCTAATTGGAAAAATAGCGTACATTAGCAGATTAAACACAAGGTCTACTGAGCAAAAAGGGGATGTCTCTCAGCAGTGTTGCCAGACGTACGATAATTATCGAATTTGTATAATATTTTCGACTTCTGTACGATGTACGATCAATAATGCAAAAAATCATATAATGTACGATAATTTCAGAATTTTATGACATTTAAAATAAGTTTCATTGTAATCTTAGGGCTTCTAAACTAATTGATAGCTGCACCTTGTGTCTGCTGTCTGTGAGGAGAAGGTGGAGTTAGACACGTTTTCTATCCAATGACTGTAGTTTCTATCTCATCTTACGTTACATCTTCTCAGCCAATCAACATGGAGAATGGCTCTCTCTCACGAGTTAACATTCCTGCTGTGCGCAGCCGTGCTTAAGTCAGTCTTTTTCAGGTTGAGGTCGATCACGTTTTAAAAAGTAGTGCTGTAAAGAAAGGTGAGAAGAACAGGGGAGTTTGCTCTTGATGTCCTCGATTTCCCCTATTCAAATGCATCATGCGAACCTGTTTTTTCAAAGTTAATCTCATCAAAACAAAGCCCCGAGATCGGCTCATTACAGATCCTCTGGATGGGCTCGTGCACACCCTCAGACTAGTATGTTAAAAATTCGGAAGGGTGCACTGCTTTCAAGCCAACCAACACTATGTTGCGCTCCATCCAATTTGTACCGCAAAATGAATCCTTCAACATCTGGCAACACACGCAGGGATTCAATGACAGTGACTCGGAGGTGGAGTTTGAACCTTCTCACTAAGGTTTTTTTACGTATTGTGGTAATTTGCACTTTGTGTCAAAACACTATTTGTCTAGATAACAGCTGTATACTCTCCGTTTGACTAGTGTACAATAATGTTCCTCCAAATACGATAATTTTGAGGTTCTGGTACGATACTTTCACATTTCCAATCTGGCAACAGACAATTTTAGAAGCTCAAGGTTTTGATCTCTTTTGTGTCTCTTGTTTATCCTCATAGCATCCATGTGGGATAAAAGCAAGGCATCTTAACTTTATCTTTCATGAAACGGTGTTGCCGTTTAATGTAAAGTAAATCTGACTCATTTAAAGTAGCGTCACTGAGCAAAAGCTCGTTAAGAATGCATGTTACACTTCCGACTGTACATTGTGTTTTTTTTTTTTCTTATAATGCACAGAGTTTTGAGGTAAGGGACGTTTTCATTTGCCCTTCAGTGACAGTCTCATCCAGTTCATCATACTCCATCTTTTAAAATCAAAATCGAAAGCGGAATAAAACAGTGTCCTCACAAAAGCCGGCGTATCAGTGCGCTGCTACATTGAAAATATATGATACGATTCTATATATGAAAATATATGATACGATCACATTGCTAATTTTGTGGTGAACAACTCATCTGTGCGTGTCATTAAGAAATAAAAAAGTGTTTGCCCTTGTAATCTATAATTGAAATCTGAAAATGCACTTCCTGTTTGTTCTCAGTTAAATTCTCAGGTTAGGTCTGTCTGAGGTATTGGGCGTGTCTAATATACTTAACCACGCCCCTCCATCTGTCAGTTTTGACAACAAACAGAAAAAATGAGGCGGAAAAACAGAAAATCACTTTTCTAGATCTTTCTGGATGAAAAGCCTACTTTACAACATCCAATCAGCTCGCAGTAGAAAAAACAAGCCACGCCCACTGCTTACTCATCTAATATTCCGCTCTCTAGGAACTGCGTCACAATATGAAATAAAACAAAGGTTGCAGCTTCCGGTTCATGCAGACTTTATTGTAAAAACCCTCATCCGAACCTCATAAATAGTTTAGCGAGTCTCTTTTTTGACGCTAAGTTTGTTTTGTGGACTTCCAATCTATTCCTCCTGGCTGCACTGCAGTAAACAGCTATTTTCAGAGTCAGTTTTCGCTTTGTCGTCTCCGACCTGCTCATTTTTTTTCTTAACAGTTGTTGTCTGCATTGCTGCTTCTCTGCTGGACTTTTGTCAGCATGTTGCGTGTTTGCTGGGTAATTTGATGGCAATGGACTTCAGTGGGCTTCTTCTACATTATTCATCATTTCTGTGAGCGCGGTTTCTCTTTATATGCCGTCAGCAGACTACACTTCAGCCTCAGTTCATCTCTTCTGACAGACGCTTGATTTTAAGCTCCTCACTCTCGCTTTTACTGGGGGTTTTTTTCGTTGTTGAGTCAATGACATTTATTCATTTTCTCTTTCCTTTTTTTGCTGTAGTAAAATGCTGTGGAAGAAATTAGGAAGTTCTTAGTTTGATGATTTGATTGGTTGATTGATTTGTTTGTTAAATTTCTTTGAAGTAAATTTTAATTACAAATTATTGCAATGTCTTTTATGCATCTCATTTGTTTGTTTTTTAAATAAATCTTTTTTATATTTTATATAATATTTCATTAATTCATTCATTTTCCTTCAGCTTAGCCCCTTTTTTCATCAGGGGATACCACAGCAGAATGAACCGCCAACTTCTTCAGCACGTTTTACACAGCGGATGCCCTTCCATTATGTTTTATATTCTTTGTATTTTTTATTTGCTTTTGTTTTTATACTGTTTATACATACAGTTTAAGTCAGAATTATTAGCCCTCATGTTAAATTTTAATTATAAGTTGTGTTTAACGGAGAGATTTTTTCAATAGGTTTATAAACATAAAAGTTGTATTAACTAATTTCTAATAACTGATTTATTTTATGTTTTTTTATATTGCACAGGGCTAATAATTTGGCCCTCAATTGTACATATTTTTACCTTTTTTTAAAATGTTAGATTGTTGAATACTTCTATTTCTATTTGA
>CAIGQZ010000253.1:8264807-8282460 GCA_903798205.1 Danio tinwini
ATATATATATATAAATTAATGTTACTGTTAAAAAGAGCCTTCATTATTGCATTTTTTTTAATTTTTTGTTCGATTTTGAAGTACTGACTTGAGTATGCATATCTATCTCTATGAAACTCTATAGCCAAGTCAAGTAATTGTTGCTCTTCACAATAATAAATGTTTCAAATGGCATTTACAGAAAAAATGACATTATTGTTTTTAAATTCTCATTAATGTTTTTAATATCTTAACAGGAGCATTTACAGCAGATCTGAACTGAGCTGAACTGAATAATATAATTCACATTTAAAAGCATCAGATTGTCTCCAAAAGCCAATGTCTCATCAGATAACACCTTGTCTGGTCATTTAAACTCATCCATTCACAAAACATGCTACTCACTTCTAAATAAAACCAAATTAGCACATCAGACAACTGAGCAGAGCTGAAAATGAATCTCTGTGTTGCAATTTGCACCTTTCCTCCGATGAGAATTTCTCGAGTGCGTCGCCAGCTCTTGAAATCAAGCTCTTTATTTAGCTTTCTTCACAAACGCAGTCAAAAATAGCATCTGAAACGCAAACCTCAAATAGCAGATTTCACAAGCCCTGCTGACACGTGAGCACCAGCGAATTAAACCTGACAAAATACTAATTAAATGCAAAACATGGCTTTCTTTTCAGCTCATAACGTCTCTATGCTTGCTTTCTCAGAGCTCCTGTCAAGAAATCTTAGAGTTATAGAGATTGGGGCTGCACAATATATCGAAAAATTATCATTATGGCAATAATAGTATATGCAATATCTGTTTTGCAGCGTACTGCAATTAATTTTATTGTATTTGACTGGCCTGTCTGCAGTCCTGATCTGTCTTCAATAGAGAACGTGTGACATTTTGAAGCGCAAAATATGATAACAAAGACCGCACTTAAACATATTTAGTAACTATGTCTGTGGGTGTCACCATTCAAAATTTAAGAGCAGCTTTTTGCTTATCTTGTCTAATTGCTCATCGTCCTATATTAAAATAATGTCATATAACAGCTGAGCGTAATGTAAGGAGAGTTTACTCGCACGTGACTTCATTAATTCATTCATTCATTTTCATTCGGCTTAGTCCCTTTATTCATCAGGGGTCGCGACAGCAGAATGAACCGCCAACTTATCCAGCATATGTTTTTAAACAGCAGATGCCCTTCCAGCTGCAACCCAGTACTGAGAAACATCCATACACACTCATTCACACACATACGGTCAATTTAGTTTATCCAATTCAATTCCAATTAGCGCATGTCTGTGGACTGCGGGGAGGGAAACCGGAGCACCAGGAAGAAACCCACGCCAACACAGGGAGAACATACAAACTCCACACAGAAATACCAACTGATCCAGTCAGGACTCGAACCAGCAACTTTTTTGCTGTGAGGCGACAGTGCTAACCATTGAGTCACCGTGTTGCAACATGTGACTTGTTTTATTTATTTTGGTCCGTTTAGAAACTTTGCCATGTAAAAGTGAACTGCACCAAGAACAAAAAGCAACATTGTTACAATGTTAATCCCTATTCCAGAACAAAACAATGGATCTACAGGTGTGAAAGCACCATAAGAATTTTGGTTAAAACACACACACACACACACACACAAAGACAGACTTTCTCCAGCCCATCTATAACACCTCTTCATCTCAGCATGTATCGCCACATCTGTAAATATGCTTCTCCACCCCTTTCTCTTCCCGCGTTAATGACTTCAGAACACAAGCTTCCACCTGTTATCTGTAGGCAGAGCGATTGTTCGCCACAAAGCTCTGCCTTGAATAAAACATCGCCGTCTTTTCTTCTAATATCATTCTGTCAGGACGTGAGAAAAACTTAAAAGAAACTCCCCTGCTTTGTTATTCTGTCAAAAGTCCAGATCGACGCTGATCAATGTCAGTCAGACGTGGTGAAATCAGACGCCTCCGTGCTGCAAAGTGTCTTTGTGTTGAGGGCGTTTACAGAAACTGCTGCTAACAGGAAGTCGATATACACAATGATGCATGGATCTTTTTAAGGGTTTTTTTAAGGGTTAATTACAATTGGTATTTATTTGCTTTATCATGGCTCGTTTTCACTGGCTGGTACGGTACGGGTCAGTACGGGTCGGTATGCTTTTTGGCTGTTTCCACTGTCAAAAGGCGTACCGAACCGTACCATACCACTTTTCCGGCACCCTTTCGAAAGGGTACCAAACACGAGAAAGGGTATCAAAAGGGTCCCAAAGGCGGAGCTAGACGCGCAGCTGAACGCTATTGGTTTACAGAGATACGTCACGAGCTCACGCAACAAGCCAGAATGCAAACAAAGGAGCCGCCATGTTTTCATACACAGCCGAGAGACTATATATACATATAATATCATATAATAATGAGCCCTGTTCGATCTGGGCTCAAATGAACCTTGTCGTCGTCTTGATGAACAGCCACAAAGCCAAAAAAAGGAGCAGACTTTACCCTGTGCCCCATAGTTTTTTACGAGCCAGTCTGAAGCGCGAGCGATTTATGTTTTTGCTTGTGCTCGTCGCGTTTCTTTATTTAAAATAATAAACTTCTTGAGCTGATGATAATAACGTGCACTTGATTATTGACGTGCTTTTGAAACCTGATCCTGTCAGAAACTGACAAATGCGAGAGTGATGCACCAAAATACAAAAGGAGAAGCCTGAAAAAAGAAGCACATTATTTTTTCAGCAAACGTGAACAAACTGCCATGTTTAACTATTATTATCATCTTTTGGACTATTATGAACTCGGAATGATGGAATTACTTTCTTACAAGAGGCTACATGTGCTGCTTTAATCATGAGAGGTTTGCACTGACTGTGGGCTATATTTCATGTTGTTTTGAACTTAAATAAATAAGACTAAATGTATGCTGTGCGTAGTTTTTCTGTAAGTGGTAACATATCGGGAGACTGTAAGGGTCTGTATGTGTTCATATATGTTGCATTTATTTATTTATTTTATATAATTGCAGACGTTACAGTAGGCTATTTCGCACTGTCATTGATCTGCAGTTATAATAACCTCATGGTTATAGAAAAGTTTGTAATAAACATTTACACAGAAGTATTTATGTGTGTAAAGCATCTGTTTTGTGAGAAGTGCTTATCATGATATGTGAGTGACCCGTACAGCTTTACTTTAGACATTTTCTCGAGCGAAAATGACGTTAACTGCAACTTTCTGTCGTACACCACGCCCACCAAAAGAGTACCATTGGTACCCTTACCCTTTTAGCAGTGAAAACACAAGCCTGATAAAGGTGACCCGTACCGACCCGTACCGTACTGTACCAGTCAGTGGAAACAAGCCATCATAGACTGAACTACACTGTAAAAAATGCTGGGTTTAATCTTTGGAGACACCTCGGAAATAAAAGACAAATATATATCACAGGCAGTACCTTTGCACATTGATATTAGCAAAGAAAATAATCCTACAAAATTGGAAGTCAGATTATGTGTCTGTTTTTGAAACCTGGTTAAGGAGTTTAAGTTTTGTGTTGCGAGGTGGTGGTTAGCGCCTTACAGAAAGAATGTCGCTGGTTCGAGTCCCGACTGGGCCAGTTGGCATTTCTGTCTGGAGTGTCTTCGAGTGGGTTTCCTCCTGGTGCTCTGGTTTCCCCCACAGTCCAAAGACATGCACTATAGGTGAATTGGGTAAACAAAATTGGCCGTAGTGTATGTGTGTGAATGAGCGTGTATGGATGTTTCCCAATACTGGGCTGCAGCTGGAAGGGCATCAGCTGTGTAAAACATATGCTGGATAAGTTGGTGGTTCATTCCCCTGATGAATTAAGGGACTAAGCCGAAGGAAAATGAATGAATGAAGCATTGGAACTTGGTATTGACTCTTTAAGCCTTTCCTGTAATTTTTATTAAATAAAATCCCCCAATCCATATCAATAAAGAAAAGTTAATCTGGGCTAACAAACTCATTATTATAATCCAAAATGACCACATTTCTTCTGTGACTCAGATTCATTTTTTTTTTGCGAAATGTAAAATAAGTTGCTCTGGATATGTTTTGTTGTACATTTCAGATGACAAATCCACTAGAGGGCGCTGTGTATATTTTTACAAAACTGAAATGTGTTATATGTTTTTATCATTTTTAATCCATATAAGATAGCAAAAATCATTTCCTCACTTTACTGCCACTTGGTGAAATAAAATGCATTAAACGTGCATAAAAAGATGGGAAATTATAGATTCTGGAAAATAAAATGAACAAAAAAAAGGGTAAAAATCTGCCTTTTTTGTGTGATTATCATATAATAAAAATAATACAATAATAAATATGCTATATTTTACATGCACCTTAAAATTTAGAGTGATTTCTGTAAAATAAGACCCTTTTTATCAATCTACTCCAAAGTATGTAACCAGGGCACTCTTTTAAAGCTAGAAAGGTAAACGCTCAAGTGGTTAGGTACATTGTGTTATATATCCCTCCATTATAATCTAAAATGACAACATTTCTCTTGTGGCTCAGATAAAGTTGTTGCGAAATGTAATATACATTGCTTTGAATACGTTTTGTTGCACATTTCAGATGACAAATCCACTAGAGGGCGCTGTGTATATTTTTACAAACCAAAATGTGTTATGTTTTTACCATTTTTTAATCCATATAAGATAGCAAAAAAATATATTTCCTCATTTTACTGCCCCTGATGAAATAAAATGCATAAAATGTGCATAGAAATATGAGAAATTATAGATTCTGGAAAACAAAATTAACAAAAGAAAAAAAGTGTAAAAATCTGACTTGTTTGTGTGATTATTATATAATTATGAAAAAGTACAATAATAAATGTGCAATATTTTACATGTACCTTCAAATTTTGAAGGTTTTCTGTAAAATAAAACCCTTTTTATCAATCTACTCCAAAGTATGTAACCCAGGCACTCTTTTTAGTTTGAAAGGTAAATTCCTCTAAAATTAATGTTCAAGTACTGAAGTACATTATGTTGTAACTCCCTCCAATATAATCCCAAATTACAACATTTCTCTTGTAACTCAGATTTCGTTTTTTGCAGAATGTAAAATACGTTGCTTTGGATATGTTTTGTTGCACATTTCAGATGACAAATCCACTAGAGGGCGCTGTGTATATTTTTACAAAACTGAAATGTGTTTTATGTTTTTATCATTTTTAATCCATATAAGATAAGATGAGAAATTATAGATCCTGGAAAATAAAATTAACAAAAAAAAGTGTAAAAATAATATGTAAATTCCAATAAAAAAAATTCAAGTGGGTAAATACATTGTGTTGTACATCCCTCCATTATAATCCCAAATTACAACGTTTCTCTTGTGCTTCTTCCTAAAGCATCTCAACTTAAGCAAAGCATCAATCCTAGTGTTAAAAACTCCAGAAAAAGACCTGAAATTCCATTAAAAGTCCTCAAAAAAACTGATCTTGTAGCTCGTTAAACAAAATAAGAGAGATTGCTTTGGCTCTCAGAGGAGAGAGGAGTGCAGAAATGGGTTTTATCAGAACACAGGGAGCCATTGTTACTCTGACACTGTGTTGAAAACAGCGCTGGACCAATCCCGGACCTCAGCCGGGGGAACTCTGGATTTGTTCTGTCTGCTAGGAAATGATAAGCTTGACAGAGCTCAATACCCAAGAGCTGCATGTGTGTGTGCGCGTATGTGTGTGTGTGTGTGGGAGACAGGATTACAGCACACCTCTGTGGGGACACGACGCTGTGAAGTGGACCATGGCTGAACAACAAAAAAACAACATCAATCTCTTTTCAAAGACACGAAGGCTTTCAGGAAAAATCCAGGTAGTGTTCAAACACACACACACACACACACACACACACACACACACACACACACACACACACACACACATACACACACACACACACATAAATAAATAAAAACATCAAAACTGTTCCCAAAACAGCAAATCTTCATTACATAGAGGCATGTCACATGACTATGAGTGTGATATTATGTCTATATAACAGCGTGATGGTAGACGCGAATAGTAAGCATATGAAACAACCAATCCAGGCTCATTGGAAACATGCAACATTTCTGTAAAATGTACATTGCTCTGGGTACGTTTTGTTGCACATTTCAGATGACAAATCCACTAGAGGGCACTGTGTATATTTTTACAATACTGAAATATGTTACTTAGAGCAGTGGTCATTCTGGTCAACAACCTCTGAGCCGCAAAATGGTGCGTTGATCAATTGATATCGGACCTCTCAGGAAATCATTAATTATTTGTGTTTTATTTATTACCTAAGTCTGAACAATCTTTTATTTTGAAAAATCTTTTATTTTGAAAAATAACCGTATTCTCTCGGTTACATCTCTGTCACTTGAGCGGCAAAATTTAACCCACAAGCTAGTAGAAGAAGTAAGAAACAGACTTCTTTGGAAAGTTTCTTTGCAAAGCAGGAAATGCCCAGTGAAGGACCTACGAACTGCCAAGGAATGGACCCGCAACCCATTTGTCAACAAATCAGGTAAATCCAGTGAATGTTCACATATCGTGTCTTTTCCACACGTAAGTTCGTTATATCCAACGGAGGCGCGCAGCTTGCATGCTCATATTGGGAGAGATGCGCGTAAGTGGTGCAACTTGCTCGCGTTTTCCAGGTGCACCCAGTTAAAAACATCTTTTAAGAATGCCACGAGCACACAATAAGTGGGGCCAAACAGAATCTGCAGACATTTTTTGCTATTTCTGCTAAGAATTTTGTAAAAAAAAATCTGCAAATTTATGCCGAATGATTTTAGGAATATCATAACTAAAAACTCAATATATAAAAATCAACAAATAATATATTTTTTTACTTTTATTTAATGTTTACAATGCAAATCCAATTAGAACCACTTATTTGGTAAACAAATCAAGTCTCTCATATAAAATCTCTTCTAAAAGACAGAACATATTACTTTACACATTGTATTGTAAATAAATCATACAAACATTTTCATATTATTATTATTATTATTATTATTATATCACAATAATAATAGTAAAAAACAATCTGCGGATTTCTGCGCACGCAGATTCTGTGTGGGCCTATCGATGAGTCACATGACAAGAACTGACCGATCAGCTTCATGCTTTGTATGGAATATTCATATTTCGGTAGACTAATTACTTCAGAAAAAACACAAACACTGCAGTGTTTTTTACATTTCTCCATAAATAAAACTTGTATCAGAGTTGCAGCAGTTTTGTCAGCTTGTCATCCTCTGAGAAAATGGTTGATGGTTGCCTAGCAATCTACGTACACCCCCTCCCCAGGGCCGTGGTAAAATTGTCAAGCGTTGACCGGTCAGCAGTGATAAAAAAGTTGGGGACCACTGACTTGGGATACATTGAGTTGTACGTCTTTCATGTACACATCCATGAGAAGGCAGGGCTAAAATAAAAATAACGAATCGCATTCACTAATAATTGCTGGAATTATTCATATATGGACATTCAAACCTACACAAATTTAAGTGGATTGAACATAACAAATTTAAGTCGTCTCAAAATCATTTCAAGAATTGTGTTATCTCAGCTCATTTTAAATAAGTAATTTTACTAATTATAAGTAATAAGTATTAATTACTCTTGAGCTGATGATAATAATTAGTTATTAGTTAGTAATTTTAAGCTATTAATGATTATTATTAGTATTATTTTTAACGAATTAATATAAATATCAAATAAATAAATACAAGACTATGTCAAATAATGCATGCGATAGTCAAATCTCAAATATTTCAAAAGTCTTCAAAAGCTGTTTGCGTAGCTTCTCGATGAACTACGACCATTTGCAGTAAATGTTGCTAATGTAAACCTGACAGTACATGCAAATACCACATATATATAATGTTTTAACTCAAAACTCACTTCATAATTGTCACTTAATAAAACGTCAGAGCCCAAAAACCCATATATAAATAGTTTCTTTCATATCCTGAATTTTACAGACTCATTAGCTGTATTCCAATAGGCTTCATTATGCAGCAAGTGCTTTTTTTAAGAAGCATTTTTTTTTTCAAACGAGTGACATACTCAATAATATTAATTATATTAAATTGACAATTATGATATTTGCATACACAATACCAAATCACAATTAATAAAAAATAAATAGATTTTGTTATATAAAGAAGTAATATATTACCAGTGTGGTGAAATGAAACATACTGTACTGTATTTTTAAGGAGCTTTATGTTGTTAACAACCAAACGTTTTTCAAAAAGAATAACTTGACTATAATTTAACATCTTTCCTTATTTCATATCTTTATAAACTGCACTTTTAAAGTAGCTTTTCCAGTCCTCTACTCTCCATTCAAACAAACAGGCTTCAAAGGAAATAATGGAAAAATAAGTCAGTCATTGTGCAGAGAAAGGGGGAGAGAGAGAGAGAGAGAGAGAGAGAGAGAGAGAGAGAGAGAGAGAGATGACCCTCTAAAAAGAGAACGACTGAAAGTATAATATGACGATTTCATAAAATACAGGCCTGATACACAATCACCGCAGCAGAATCCATCTACATAAATGCACTATAGTGAACATTTTCTCTTTACTGCTTTTCTTTTCATCTCTTGTCTTTTAGATGAGTATCGTCTGTCTGTCTGAATTTCACAGGGACGTGACGAGCGTCTGAAAGGCCTGTCATGATCTACCATGAGCTTTTTTTCTTTACAAATTTACCAAAACCAACTAGTAAACATAAAGGAAAATAGATTTGTAAGTGAGACAAAAAAGGATGTGTGAATAAAACACAAAAATACCAAACAAGCCCTAAAAGAACTCAAAACAACCTACAATTTCCTTCATTTCTAAATGTTATTTAAGTGTCCCTTTATTTTTTTACAATGTACACCAAATCAAACCAAAAACCATGACTGAACCAACTATTTAGTGAACCATCCCACCCCTATTTTCGAGCATTCATGCAAGTGTCCCATGTCTTACCCTGATCTGAGAGAAAATCCAGCATAGTCTGCAGCAGGAAAGAGAGATGTCTGACTGACAGGCCTGGGTTGCCCATTCGACGAGACGCATAAACCAGCTCATGAAGCAACCGCAACTGCACTGCTGCCCATCCACGATGAGTCCCTGCACACAGAAGGAAAGAGAAAACATTTGGACACACACTAAACAACACTTTTGATGGATTTTGTTCTTTGAAGCCTTTACGTTTTCATTTTTAGATTCCTTTTACTTCTACACTTAAAAAAGATGGTTGCATTTTGTTCAAAATACTTGTTTTAAATGAGCTGACACAACACAATTCTTGAGGTTTTTGGTCATCCTGGCCAAATTTGCCCACTGGCTTCTGTCCATCATGGCCTCTTAATCATCTTCATATCATAATTGGCTTCATCACTCTCTCTCCTCTTCACCAATTAGCTGCTGTGTGGTGCGCTATACAGCTGCTGTCATGTCATCCAGGTGGATGTTGCACACTAGTGTTAGATGAGGAGATTCCCCCTAATGTGTAAACCGCTTTAAGTGTCCAGAGAAGTGCTATATAAATGTAAGGAATTATTATTATTATTATTATTATAATATTATTATTATTATTAGTAGTAGTAGTAGTAGTAGTAGTAGTAGTAGTAGTAGTAGTAGTAGCAGTAGTATTATACAATGATTGATGTATATGATGTATAAATGCTGTTTTTGTAAACTTACAAAAAAAAATGTTGGGTTCAACACAATCGAATTGTGTTAAAAGAACATGAATGAATTAAAGTTAACTTTAAAATGAGCCGCATTAAAACTTCAGTGAATAAACGCAAAATGCCGGTGAGCAAATATTACTGTCTATAAAAAACCATGTTCATCACCCCCCTTCATCTTAAAAATTCTTGCGACAAGAAGGTCGACCCCAGTCAAGCTTTGTTTGTACACACAGCATCTTTTTCAGCTCAAACTGTCAGATAGAGCTTATCGAATTTACAGTCCTAAATTACATCATCTGGCAGTGGAGTAACAAAAGTCATCCATCAGGAACGTCACAAAATAGAGAAAGAAATGAAGCTGATCTGTGCTTCTCCTGAAAGAAAATGTGCCAGCAGCTCTGGAATGATTGTGAGGATTTATCACATTCACATGACCGTCTATTTCACACTTACCTTACACTCAATTCATGCAAATCCACACTAAGCTTTACAGCGGAGAGGGTGCAACCTGAAACTGCGACAACTTCCATGTCTGATGCTTTTCATCAGGAACCCAAAATAGCATGCTATAATACTACTAAAGCTAGTTATGTCTCCTGGCACATATTTTTATATCCATATATCACAAAATGTCTTTGTACCATAAGATGTTATGTATATAAAATACAAAACCAATAACAAATCTGGTGTCTTGTTTAAAAACGCGGTGTACACACAAAACTGGGGCAGAAACTTCCTATATATAACTATATACTGTGTGAAAAAGTGTTTGCCCCTAAACTTAATAACTAGTTGGGCCACTCTTAGCAGCAACAACTGCAATCAAGAAAAACAAAATAAAAAATTTGAAGTGGCCTAGTCAAAGTCCTGACCTGAATCCAATGGAGATGTTGTTGCATGACCTTAAACAGGCATGCCCAAAAACCATGTGAGTATATGCAGCTTCCCACAAAAAGGTTGTGATCATAAAAATAAAAAAAACTTGATAGGCGAATACACGCAGCTGTAAGTAAACTCTGAGTGAACATTAATAAACAAACTTAAACAATGACTTAATAGAACCACTTTAAATCATGATATGAGCCATAATCATTAATAAATAAATTAACATTTATTCTGGTGTACATTTACTTTTAGAAAGGTCTCTAAGCAAATTTTATAAATCAGACCTCTGGTGTGTAACATAGTGTCATATACTGCACATTTAACCAAAAATTTTATTTTGGAGTGGCCTAGTCAAAGTCCTGACCAGAATCCAATTGAGATGAACAAAAAGCCTCCAACGTAGCCTCCAGCCTCCAAAAAACCTCTCCAGCGCTGTAACAGAGTCATTGTAAGTTATCGAAAATGCCTGAGCACGTTTCTATCGAATACATTTTTTTCCTACCATGTATGGCCAACAGTTACCAACATTCGTTAAAATATTTTCTTTTGTTCAAGAGAGCAAAAACCACTTGGAAACACTTGAGGGTGAGTAAATAGTAACTTTTTTTTTCTTTGACATTTTTTGGCTGATCTGTGGCGTTAAAGGGATAGATAAAAATGCACCTAAAAATGCACATATACAGTGATGTGAAAAAGTGTTTGCCCCCTTACTGATTTCCTATTTTCTTAAGCATTTTTGTCACACTTCGATGTTTGTGATAGTCAAATATTAGTCAAAGATAACACAAGTAAAACAAAATACAAAACATCTAAGCCCTGTGAGAAAAAGTGTTTACCGCTAAATCAAACTAGTTGGGCCACTCTTAGCAGCAACAACTGCAATCAAGAAATTTTGGAGTGGCCTAGTCAAAGTCATAACCTGAATCCAATAGATATGCTGTGGCATTACCTTAAAAAAGGCAGTTCATGCTCGAAAACCCTCTAAAGTGGCCGAATTACAACAAGATAACCAGTCATTAGTTTTAAGGAGCAAATACATTTTCACACAAGGCTATGCAGTTATAGATTTAGTTTTCCATTAATAATAAAAATAATAATTAAACAATTCTGTACTTGTGTTATCTTTGACTAATATTTAAATTAGTTTGAAGATCTAAATAGTGACACATTTAAAAAAAAATTCACAATACTCGTTGTTTACACACTCGAGTAATTCCAAACCTTTATTAGTTTTTTTATTCTGTTGAACACTAAAGAAGATATTTTGAAAAAAGCTGAACACCAGGAATCATTGACTTCCATAGTAGGAAAAACAAATACAATGGAAGTCAATGGTTACAGGTTTCATTTTTGAAAACATGTTCAACACAAAATCGCACCAAATGAGAGTTAAAAATCTGCTTTGATGTGTGTTCATTTTAGGTCCTGCACATGTCATTGCATATGCCAAATTATTAAATAAAAACACTATATTCCACAATGCAATGTGCACAAACAAGGAGCGCTCTTGATTCTTCTAAAAGTTTAAGATGTTTTAAACACGCATCTTTAATCGAAGATGACTTAAATGTACATTTTGAGTATAAATGTCTACATTTTTCCAAGAAATTAACCAAATGCGACTTGCTTTATAAAATACCAAATTTAATGAGATCTGCTGCCATGCGGTTAAAATTGCATCTTATTTGCATACCATCCACCATGTGAGACTTGAATTAGTGTGTCCCAAATGAAACCTGCTAGAATTGTATGCAGGTCTTTGAGTTACTATTACCCACAAGCCCTTGCACTGCAGAAGAAGAGTGGCTTGTGATCTTTAGAAGCAGTCAAAGTTGCAATTGGTGGATTTGTTTTAACAAAAAAGTGAATTTAAGATTGAATAATGAATTTAGAAAACGCAACCAGTGTGCAACATACAGACCTGTGGAGTCAAAATGCAAAATTTATGTTGTAGTATGTGCCAAGACTGTCCCAAAACAATCCCAACACATGACTTATGCATAAACCTGCATGATCCTAAAAAGTGTAAGCACACAAACAGAGGATTTTGTGTTTTCAGGGGTCATGAAACTCCATATATAAATTATGAACAAAGACTGGGCTGCATGCAGATAGTGTGTACGGATGTCCACAAACTCTCCTAAGTAAACTTTGGGCTTTTGCTAGTGAACATTGTATATCTTGAAATCCTTGTACCTGTAGTCAGGTTTCTATCCTTAAACAAAGCAAATCTTTTCAAAGTTCTCAACAAAAAAAAAAACATTTAAATTATTATTATTATTATTATTATTATTCTAACTTTCTTTTCCCTAAATAGAGCTATTTAAATCATCTTGAGAAATTATATTCATATTGTAATATACAGTTGAAATCGAAATGATCCTTTTCCTTTTTCTAATATTTCCCAAATGATGTTTAATAGAGCAAGGATCTTTTCCACAGTATTTCCGATAATATTTTTTCTTCTGGAGAAAGTTGTATTTAGTTTATTTCGGCTAAAATAAAAACAGTTTTTAATTCTTTTAAACCCTTTTAAGGTCAATATTATTAGCCCCCTTAGGCAGTATTTATTTCAATTGTCTACAGAAAAAAACATGGTTATACAATGACTTGCCTCCTTACCCTAACTTTAGCCTAATTAACCTATTTAAGCCTCTAAATACTAGTATCCTAAAACATATCTAGTAAAATATCATGTACTGTCATCATGGCAAAGATAAAAGAAATCAATTATTAGAAATCAGTTAATAAAACGATTATGTTTAGGAATGTGTTGTGTTAAAAATATATACATGGGGTAATAATTTGGACTGTATATCGCAGAAAAACAAAATATTGCAATGTCAGTTTATTCCAATAGCATGCAGCCATAAAGCCATGGTCACACTGCACTTTTCATATACGAATGCAGCAGACCAGAAAATCAAGATTTGCATGTCGCTGCATTCAAAACTTCAAGTTTGGTGAACTCTGAGCTGCGATTCATGTCAAATGAATGCGTGAGACCAATAGACAATCAAAAAGTGATCTCTCTGTATTAAAGTTGTCATGATTCTGTATCGAGAATCATATTTTACTGAGCAGTTGTTTACGTGCTCAACAGAAATGACTGTGATTGGCAGTGATGGTTATCAGTTCACCAAACTCACCTCTGTTTAATGAGTGTAAGCACAGATACAGGGACACTGAAGCGTTTTAAAGCTGCGATTCATCAACAGATCGCTTGTATGTCAGCTTATAGACAAACTAGCTGATCGACGTGACTTTGAAACGCTCCAGTGTCCCTGTATTTGTGGTTACACTCAGTAAATAGAGGTGAGTTCTCAACACATCATGTCGTTTCGAAATTAAGTTTTTCATTATTAAGGAAAAACAAAATACAAAACTACACAGCGCTGTGTGAAACTGTGTTTGCCCCTAAACCTAAAATCTAGTTGGGCCACTCTTTGCAGCAACAAGACTTTGGAGTGGCCTAGTCAAAGTCCCGATCTGAATTCAATTGAGATACTATGGCATGACATCAAACAGGCAGTTTATGCTTGAAAACCCTCTAACGTGGCTGAATTACAAGAAGATGAGTGGGCCAAAATTCCTCCACAGCACTTTAAAAGACTCACTGGAAGTTAGCAAAAACTCTTGATTGCAAATGTTGCTGCTAAAGTTATATATTGAGTAAAATATTATGTACTGTCATCATGGCAAAGATAAAAGAAATCAGTTATTAGAAATGAGTTATTAAAACTATTATGTTTAGAAATGTGTTGAAAAAAAAATATCTCCGTAAAACAGAAATTGGGAAAAAATATATAAAAGTGGTAATAATTTAGACTGTATATCGCAGAAAAACCAAATATCGCAATGTCAGTTTATTCCAATATTTTATGCAGCCCTAAAGCGATGGTCACACTGCACTTTCCGTATGCAAAATTCAAAACTTCAAGTTTGGTGATCCACTACTTCATGTCACGTGAACCCGTAAAACCAACAGACAATCAAAAAGTGACCCCTCTGTACTAGGGTTGTCACGATACTGGAATTCTGTACCAATCGATACTGAAATTTAAAAAAGGTCCCGCTAATTTCCTGCTAACATTTGAGCGCAGTTGAGCGCATTCTTAAACAGCGCTGATTTGATTTTGTGTTCACGTGCTCAACAGAAATGACTCTGATTGGCTGTGAAGATCATCTGTTTATCGCTGTTTACTGACTGTAACCACAGAAACAGGAACATTGAATTGTTTTAAAGTCGCGATTCATCAGCGGATCGCTCGTATGTCAGCTTATAGACAAACCAGCTGATCAACATGACTTTGAAACGCTCCAGTGTCCCTGTATCTGTGGTTACATTCGGTAAACAGTGGTGAGTTCGGAAAACGGATGACCTTTACGGCCAATCATAGTCATTTCTGTTGAGCGTGTGAACACAATGGCAAATTAACGTTGTTTAAGAACGCGCTCAACAGCGCTCAAATGTTAGCGGGAAATGGACGTTTTTAAACTTTCAGTATCGATTAAGTACGGCATTCCAGTATCGTGACAATTTTCGTACAGAAATTTTAAATATGGACCAATCGCTCGCTTTATCTATGTCAAATCATCTTTTTTTATTCCACCCCTTTTTGCAGTGTACAACAAATTTCACATGTTTACACTCTAGTGGCTTAAGACCACCCTACTCAAATTTGACTATTTACAAAAAGCTGTTGCACATTTATCCGTGATTTATTGTAAGGCAGCCTCTTCACTCCCTGTTCAGCTAGAAATAATACATGTTGCTTTGGATGAAGGATCAAAACGTTTGGTGCGAACAGGCCTCTGAGTCTCCGAGAAGTAGTTTTATAGTACTCCGAGGTCTGCTGTACTTCCCTGTTCGGTCTTTTGTGTTTTCAGCGGACTTTCTAAATCCCCTGCGCACAATGGCTGAGCTAAACGCAATCAATCAGAGCTTGATGATATATTCTCTCTCTCTCTCTCTCTCTCTCCGCTAAGAGAGCTGAGCTGGAGAACTCCCAGGCCAATTAAAAAGCCATTTTCTCTTCCTTCTCTGCACTCCATGGTGTCTCTATTGACCCGGGCGCTCTTCTCTCTTTCACTTAAAGCTTCGGTAAGCCGGGGTCACCCTCAACTTGGGCTGACACACACCAAGGGTCTCTGTGCCCTCCTGCTGTCGATAGCATCACGCATTCGATGCAAAAAAAAAGCACAGTAAATCTGCTGCTGTGACTGAAATGAATACAGAATAATATGGAAAGAGTAAATATATCTGAATGAGGGAACATTCACAGAGACAGCGGTAATAAATCTTGCTTATAGTGAATGTGAAATCAAAACGGACTCTATTCTTAGTTGCTTAATAAATGCAGCTGGTCTCACACTCGATTAATCGGCATACATTTCTTAAATCTATTATCAAATCATAACAACATTCTCCAGGCTCTGAAATACTAATAGAACCAATACTGAGAAGCAAGGAAAAATAATGTGTTAAATGTTTTTTTAAAGCATTGCTAGATTATAGGGGTTCCTCTGTGGTTGTTAAAGAGTTTAAAATGAATTAACATTGGCATGTGGTTGCCAAGGTGTTGCTATACACTTGCTAAGGTGTTTTAAATTACAGTTTTTCTCAGTGGCTTTGGTGCATTTCTCACAACACTATTTACATTTGCACAACAGTTAATGCATTTCTCAAAACAATCAGTCATTTGTGCACATCATAGTAGCAGTTTCTCATTCTTTCCAACAAATTGCAAATGCTTTTAGACATGCATCAATTGCTTTCATACAACTCTCTGCTGTTTGTAACATTTTTATTTGCTTATGTCATGTCAGTCAAAATCAACTAAACTTGTGAATGCTGAATAGTCATTCCATATAAAGCTAAAAGTCCTCATTTCTTAGGTTTAACTAGGTTAATTAAGTTAACTAGGCAGGTTAGGGTAATTAGGCAAGTTATTGTATAACAATGGTTTCTTCTGTAGACTATTGAAAAAATATATAGATTAAATAGCTAATAATTTTGACCTTAAAATGTTTTTTTTTTTATTAAAAACTTTTTTTCAGCTATATAAACGATTTAAATGATATTTTATTTTATTTATTTATTTATTTTTTTTTTTTTTACTAGCCAAAATAAAACAAATAAGACTTTCTCCAGAAGATAAAATATTATCAGACATACTGTGGAAATTTACATGATTTGGGAAATATAAAAAAAAAATAAAAAAATCAAAGAGGGGCTAATAATTCTGACTTCAACTGTATGTTGCATGTTCAGTTCCAATATGTACTGCAATATTGTTTACAGTTGTGCACAGCTCTACCCAAAGGGAGTTTATGAATTTATGTTTGTTGTAAATAAGGGTATATTTTTTCTTTTGCACAATGCTGTGAATAAATTAGAATTGCAAAGAGCATCTGCAGTAAAATTGTGAAACAAAATTCAACATATGTATATATATATATATATATATATATATAGATATATATATATATATATATATAGTGTCTTATACTCAGATACCTTAGTAATGTCTAACTTTACTGTCGTTTTCAAATGGCTGTGCAAATGCCACCAATATCTGACTTTTTTGCATTGGAAAAAATGTACAGAGTAAACTGTCATGATGAAAACATGACAAAGCCATTTGACTATCTTGTTCATAAACAATGGTGTCAGGGCTTTTCATCTTGACACTGACGCTTTCATTGACATGAGTACTGCTTTTGAGGAATGAGCTCTTAATTTTGAGTAAGTGCAGGTTATCCACTAGGTTTTACCCCTTGGATCATGGAAACAAACACATAACTATACGACCCTTCATAAACAGCTAAATACTGCTTGCCGTGCACGGATGCGGTCTCACCCAGTCATGGGTTTTATAGCAGATCAGCCTTATCTTCGGAAAGCACGTGCTCTCATGAATAATTAAGAAGCGAGGTCTTCTTATAGGATAAGAAAACTCCGCTATGAATAATAATGAGAAACCGACGCGTCATCACTCCACTAGCAGATTCACACTACGATAGTTAGTTAGTTAGTTAGTTAGTTAGTTAGTTAGTTAGTTAGTTAG
>CAIGQZ010000253.1:8338616-8350019 GCA_903798205.1 Danio tinwini
ATTATTATTATTATTATTATTATTATTATTATTATTATTATTATTATCTTTGCTCCAACAGAGCCCCCCTCCCACCCCACTGCACCATTTTTATACAATATAATAAAAAACGCACATTCATAATCTGTTTAACATCATATCATATACATACATACAGTTGAAGTCAAAATTATTAGCCCCCCCTTTATTTATTTATTTATTTTTATTATTTCCTAAATGACGTTTAGCAGAGCAAGGAAATTTTCACAATATGTCTGACAATATTTTTTCTTCTGGAGAAAGTCTTATTTGTTTTATTTCGGCTAGAATAAAAGCAGTTTTGAATTTTTTAAAAACCATTTTAAGGTCAATATTATTAGCCCCTTTAAGCTAATTTTTTTTTCGATAGTTTACAGAACAAACCATCGTTATACAATAACTTGCCTAATTACCCTAACCTGCCTAATTAACCTAATTAACCTAGTTCAGCCTTTAAATGTCACTTTAAGCTGTATAGAAGTGTCTTGAAAAATATCTAGTCAAATATTATTTACTGTCACATGACAAAGATAAAATAAATCAGCTATTAGAGATGAGTTATTAAAACTATTATGTTTAGAAATGTGTTGAACAAAATCTGTTCTCCGTTAAACAGAAATTGGGGAAAAAAATTATCAGGGGGGCTAATAAATCTGACTTCAACTATACATACATACAGTACATACATACATAAGCCAATACAAGAGGATACAAGTTCCCTTAGATGTTATTTAGGGACTGTTTTAAAAAAAAAATGTGGATGAGGAAAGCAATGCGATCCCTTCTCTTCACGTAATAAAACCCTGTGTGTTGTATAAATATGTTTAATGAGCATGATATGATGGCTGTGTTGTTTGCTTAACATCAGAAGCCAGCTCTAACACATCCAACAGCAGGAAGACACATTGTTCATAAGAGTAAACAAACCTCAAGATCTCACCCCGAGATATTAGATTCAGACTTAAATCTCTTTACGCTCCCCAGATTGCTATTTATTGTAAAGACTGGAATTTGCACTTCTGCACATTTTGCTTTAATTACAGTTCACTTCATTTCCCAGAATTTATACTTTTTGTGGCATTCAGTTCAAGTCTATAGCAGTGCTGGTGATTTTATTGGCAGTGTGAACAATTATGTGAATTAATAACTACTTTTTTTTCAATATATATATATATTTTTAAATCTTATTAAAGAGCAGGTCATAATAATGCTGCATTCTGCACAATTCCTTCATGTTGTCCCAACGCTAATTAAGTTGACAATTAAGTTGCCCCATAAAAAATACCCTAAAGGTGCTGTATGTAAGTTTTGACTCTTCTAAAGTAAAAATACCATAGTACGTTTGCAGATATTTGAGAAACATGCTAAGTGAACATTCTTGTTTATCTGAAAAACAATGCTTAAGTCAGATATTCTGCTTTGTGCGTTTAGTCCTGGAATGTCTGTCTTTGTTTTGGTAACTTTACCGGCCCAGTTTTGCCAATTATATTTCCGCACAGCGGGTTACCTGGATGGAAATCAGCGTTCATTCATTCATTCATTCAAGAAGGCTTTCAAAGTATTTTTCCGCGACCGAAATGCGACCTCCGGTGGACAGTAGCAGACTCTGAAATAAGACGTAGACTCAGAGTTCCACATAAGGTTATTAATTGGCAAATAATATAAATAATAAAAATGTAAGTGTAACGGAGGCCAGCTAGTGAAGTGCTGTGCAGGTAAACCTCACTTCTCTGACCTCTAAAGGTGCTCTAGCGACAGACGCTAGAGGCCATGGTCTTTAGCCTCCTTGTTAGAGCAACCGACTCCCATGCGGAAGGTCGCCGGTTTGATACCAGCTCGGAGCAGGTTGAGTGGCGTAGGACCGGCGGGGTTACATAAACATTAGGTGAACAGGTTACATTGTAACCTTTGTACATTGTAAATATATATATTGTTAACTAATTCACATATTTCACAAACTGAATCATAATATTAAAATAGGAAATATGTTTAATACAAGACAACACAAGATGTTGCTATCTCTGTCAGTGACTCTGACAGTTGAAATGAGTACATTCACTAAGTGGTTTTGTCACTGTGTTTAATTCTTTCTGTGCATGACTGTTTAACAGATAATGCCACATGCACTGTAATGTGTTTTATAATGGTAGTTCATTTTGAAATAAAAATAGTAAAATGTTCGTTAAGAGTTACTTTTTCGCTGGAGGAAACAACTGTGATTATGAGGTGAGCACTGAGGAAACAGTAGATTGGAAACCCGATTGCTCCTATATGACATTGGGGTACAAGTGATGCAAGTGTATCCATGGCAAAGAACTGCAAATAAGCACATTTTATAACAATTTATCGATAAACACACACCTTGTTCTCTCGCTCTGCACGGCTGTGGTTTGCTGATGAAATGAAAAACGAAAGTTGGGGAGGAGCCGAATTCTGCCACCGTCTTCATATCAAATGTAAAGCGGACAGAGACGATAATTTGGTCTACAGTTTATGAGCTAATTTGAAAAGTTTTAGGGGGGCTAAGTAGAAATATAGGGGGGCTAAAATAGGCCTAGCAGCGCCCATGCCCTTGTCCTAACAATGCGCTACATGACCAGATTTGCAGTGATAATCAGTTGGGTTGTTTGCACCAGACGAAACATGACAGAAATTTAAATACAGCCATTCAGAAGCACAGAATAGTGCACTCACTGCACTCCAAAGAAATGGTCAGGTTTATAATCTATTTAATACATATTAAATCTCTTTAACATTATTAAATGTACATGCTGAGTCACTGATCACTGTGTCAAACTTACATACTGCACCTCACCTTTAAGAATTGTGTTGTTTCAACTCATTTTAAATAAGTAGTTTGAACAAGCATCAAAAGTCATTTTGTTGAGTCTGTATGAAAATAAGAGTACAAAATATATCACTTCACACTCAAAAAATCTTTTTTTCAACTTGTTCAAACACAATTCTTGAGATTTCATTGGGACAACTTAATTTTTTTGTGTTCAATCAACATGAATTTGTTAAAAGTGTTAAGTTAACTTCGATTAAAAATCCTTTTGTGTTGTGACAACATGAACTAAATGTGTGGAACCTTGCATTTTTTACAGTGCAGTTTAAAGTCCAGCATTAATTAAATCTCTTTTTCCATACGTCACATTAGCATTATGTGACTTTAAGAGTACAAAAAAGCTCTTTCAGCATAATTATTAATGTTATAAGCATGTGTTCATGTGTCATACAGCTGAGGAGAGGCTCAGTTATAGTGTTTATGGAGCATAAATGTCACATCTTTTGGTTTTTCCAACCAGGCAAATATTTCCCTAGAGATTTACATAAAAGTCAGCCAACAGGCTAGACAACATAGTCTGGGAATGTAACACACTCAAAAAAATGACTTTTGTTGCTTGTTCAAACTACTCTGGGTCAGTTGGCACTTCTGTGTGGAGTTTGCATGTTCTTCCTGTGTTGGTGTGGGTTTCCTCGGGGTGCTCCAGTGTCCGCCACAGTCCAAACACATGCGCTATATGAATTGAATAAACTAAACTGGTCGTAGGGTATGATTGTGAATGTAAATGGATGTTTCCCAGTGCTAGGTTGCAGCTGAAAGGGCATCAGCTGTGTAAAACATATCCCAGAATAGTTATCGGTTTATTACTCTGTGGTGACTTCTGAAATAGAGACTAAACTGAAGGAAAATGAACGAATGAAAGATTGTTTTATGTTCAATCCACTTAATTTTTTCAACCACAATTTGACCAGCGCAACATTTGGGGGCAGCGCTTATTATTCCATAAGTGACATACGAGTAAGTGATTGATGAATGCGTTGCGTTGATGGTTCGCCACCACGGCATTTTGCGAAATCGCAAGCATGGGCAAATGTTTGTTTGATGACAATTGGTTGGAGGACGAAAAGTATCGGGGGTGGCTGAAGGAAACAGCCAGTATTCATGAAGGGAGGTGTGCTTTATGTAGAAAGACGATAAAACTGGGGACTATGGGCCACAAAGCGCTTGATTCACACATGAAAGCAGAGAAGCACAAGAAGTGTCGTCGCAGGCAAGTAGTTTGCCCATAAGTATGTTCTCATTGAGCACTTCGACCTCTCAGCCTTCCACAAGGCCATCCACTTCAAGCAATGCCTACTGCAGCTTTGCGAATGTAGCTACACTTAAGGCCGAAATACTGTGGGTATTTCAAACCGAAAGCCACCACCACTCGTACTCCTCAAATAAGGACATCCACCTAGTTTTTCAACCAATGTTCTCTGACTCGGAGTGTACGAGTACGTTTACAAGTGGAAGGGACAAAACAGCATATTTAACACGATTTGGTGTTGCCCCATACCTACATTTTCCTGTTTGTTTGTTTTTAAAGTCTTAAATTTTCCTTTTAGAGGACTTAAAAAGGTCTTAAAAGTTATTAAATTTCCTGTTAAAAAATGTGCAGATACCCTGCATGAAGGAATAAGTTAACTTATATGTTTACAAACTTAAGTAGATTGAACTTAAAACAGGTCGGTTGTCTTAAAAAAAGCTTAAGAATTGTGTTGTTTTAGCAGCAAACGTCATTTTTTGAGTGTGTTTTAAAAGTTTCATTACAAACTGTTTTCATTCTTGCAATATAAAAGTAATCCATATATGAAAAATGTTATAGCATTTTTCTTTTAGTTTCTCAATTTTCTTTCAATTTATTCCAAGTTCTTTTCATCAGCATTTTATTTATTTATCTGTTAACTGAACCATCAAACTCACAGTCTGAGAACATCTGTCTGAAATATGGGGAAACACTAAATTTAACTACAAGTTTACACACAAGTACTCTTTGTGCCGCTCTAAATCTGGGATGCATTTCAACTCTACAAACAGCATGTTTAATGCGTGCTAATGGATTCATTTAGCGCGGCTTCAGAATGAAACAAAGGATTTATACCGCTGACATTTGGCCTGCAGGTGTTCAATAGCAGTAAGATCACTGGCACTCAGAGCTGAGGAAATGAATAACTACCACAGCGAGACCGCGCATGCACACACACACACACACACACAAACACACACAAACAACTCAGAGTTAACCAGCTTGTTCATTTTCCACCCACTCACTAAACAATAGTTCGGAAACACATGCAGTTGCTGAATAACAAGTATTCATTTTATACATTCTTGTATAACCTTAGGAGTTATCAACCCACCTTATTCATATCCGTTAAACCACCTCTATATGTATATTATAACATTATAGGAAGCACAAATAATGAGGTTGGTGTTATTGCATAAGAAAGTGGTATGAGTCCTTCAAAGCATGTACTGTAAATAATGTACAGTTGATGTCAGAATTATTAGCCCCTCTGTTTATTTTTTCCCCCAATTTCTGTTTAAGGGAGAGAAGATTTTGAACACATTTCTAAACATAATAGTTTTAATAACTCATTTCTAATAACTGTTTTATTTTATCTTTGCCATGATGACAGTATATAATATTTGACTAGATATTTTTCAAGACACTTCTATACAGCTTGAAGTGACATTTAAAGGCTTAACTAGTTAAGTTAACTAGGCAGGTTAGGGTAATTAGACAAGTTATTGTATAATGATGGTTTGTTCTGCAGACTATCGGAAAAAAGCGTATAAAGGGGCTAATAATTTTGATCTTAAATGGGTTTTTTATTCTAGCCAAAATAAAACAAATCAGACTTTCTCCAGAAGAAAAAATATGATCAGACATACTGTGAAAATTTCTTTGCTCTGTTAAACATAAACATAAACATATCCAGCCGGGACTCGAACCAGCGACTTTCTTGCTGTGAGGCGACTGTGCTAACCACTGAGCTACCATGCCGCCCCGTTTTTAGGCATTTTATTCCCAATTATTTAATTTGTTGCTAAAGTAATTTATTTATTTATTTATTTACTCATCTGTGTGAGGCACACTAAACACTAAAAAGTGCACATTTAAGACAGTGTCTGGTGCAAATGTGCAAATTTGTATCTAAGAAAGTGTCAGCTAGATGAGAAAGTGTGTTTTCTACAGGTGGTTTCTCAAACCCACTCACCTGTGTGAGTATATTTGTTTCAAATAAGCTGGATTCTAGTATCCAGAACCCCTGTTAAACCACGATCAAAGAATGTTTTTGTTATTCAACTCTTCGGTTTTTACACACCATTTAGCAGTGTGTTTCTTTGGAAACCTGCGGCTTGGGGAATATATGAGGTGGAACAAGAACAGAGACGCCCTTCCTGAGTTTGCCGTTGCATGGGGTCTGTGTTAGTTTGTGCTGTTTTTGCATGGGCGGCATCAGGCATCTAAGATCATCTTGTTGATAAAAGCGTGCGCATGTGGATTGGAAAATATTTCTTGTTACACAAAGTCATAAATCTGCACCACATGGAGGCAGGTTTAATCATGTGGGGATGCTGTGGAATTCATTTGATTAGCTGTTAGACGATGTTCTGCTTTTGATGGCAGGCTTAGGTAATGGAGAATGTTATAAAGTGTTGTTTGGAATGAAATCAGGTTCGATCTTTAGGGGACAGGGGTGATTCAAAAAGAAAAACAGAGGAATGAAGAAGGATTTGCTGAAGTTGTGTTTCATCACTTGTGGTGGGACAGGTTGGGGCAGTTCACCTGAAAATTAAAACTCTGTCATCATTTACTCATCTTCCGGTTTCCTTCTATTAGAAACTTATACTGAAAGATGTTGGAAACCGGTAACCATTGACTTCCATAGTATTTGGTTTTTTCTATTGATGGTCAACGGCATCAGGTTTTCATTACATTATTCATTTTCCTTCAGCTTAGTCCCTTCATTCATGAGGAGTGACCACAGCAGAATGAACCGCCAACTTGTCCAGCATATGTTTTACACAGCGGATGCCCTTCCAGCTGCAACTCAGTACTGGGAAACATCCACACACTTGTTCACACACATACACTATGGACAATTTAGTTTGTTCAGTTCACTTATACCACATGTCTTTGGACTGTGGGGGAAAACGGGAGCACCCCGAGGAAACCCACACCAACACAGGGAGAACATGCAAACTCTATACAGAAATGCCAGCTGACCCAGCCGGGACTCGAACCAGCGACCTTCTTGCTGTGAGGCGACCGTGTTAACCACTGAGCCACCATGCCGCCCCGTTTTTGGGCATTTTCTTCCTAATTATTTAATTTGTTGTTAAAGTAATTTACTTGTTTATTTAATTATTTAATAATTATTTTATTCAGCATGCCGAGGTTGGAATTTTGTCTCTGTTTAATTTTTATTAATAGCTTAAATGTGTTTTTACTTGTCTATTTTCATTTTAACTATTCATTTTTGTTTTAGTTTTGTGTTTTTGACATTATTGTTATTATTTAGTTAGTTATATAATTATTACATATTAAACTTAATTGTTATTTAAATGAGTTGCTTTGTAAAAATACATGCGCACTGTAAAAAGTGCTTATTTACTTTAAGTGGTAAACCCAAGCCCCTGATAAACCCATAGCCTTAAAAACGACAAGTTGACTTTACTTTAAAAAGTGAGTAAACTTGTAACTTTTAAGTTCATTTACTTAAAAATTAAGCCAATTTTTACTCACTTTAAGTAAAGTTGACTAATTTTTTTTAAAAGCCACAGGTTTATTCAATTATTTTAAGTTGTTGACTGATTTTTACAGTGTGCATCTCATTATCTCATTATTTAACTGATACGTTTCCCATTAATGGGTTGCGGCTGAAGGGCATCCGCTGTGTAAATCATATGCTGGAATAGTTGGCAGTTCATTCTGCTGTGGAGACCCCTGATAAATAAGAGACTAAGCTGAAGGAACGTGAATGAATGAACTGATATACTCATGAATTCTTCCAGTTTAACAAGTGTTAAACCCAGGATAATTGTTTGATGAATCCCCACAGTGAGCCAAAACTGGAACCAAGACAAAGCAGCAGCATGTTTTGGTCACTCTCTCACACCTCCATCTGTATCCACTAATATTGCAACACATGAAAAATGCTATGACAGCGTGTCCAAACAGTGAACTGGAAAACCTCTTGAGTCTCTAGAAGGAATGTTCTGTTATTTAGAATCAGGAGTCGTTTAGTGTGCTGAACTGCGCTGTTTGCGTAATTTCTCAAGAAAACGAGACGGTTTGGGGAGAATTTGTGTGTTATTCATTGCCGTTTCCAGTTGACAGGGTTGTTCACTCATTTTTGGGGTGAGAACAGGATGTGGAAGAGGGAGAAACATGAGGAGATATCGCTGTTATAAAAGGGAGTGCTGAAGTTCCTGACCCTTGCGGAGTTTTACATCTCATTAGATCCGCATGTTCTGCCATTACAGAGACTCCCACGAAGATAAAATACAGACGTTTGTTTTAAAGGGATAGTTCACCCAAAAGTGAAAATTCTGTCATCGTTTACTCAACCTCAGGTTATTTCAATCCTGTATGAAAAGTGTTCTGCCGAACACCAAGGAAAATATTTAGAGGAATGTCAGCAACCGAAAAGATCTCGCCCATTAAATCCCATAGTATTTATATTTCCAGCTACAGTATGGAAGTCAGTGGGTTACAAGATGTCTCGTCCCTTTATTTACGTTTGTGAATTGCATTACAGGATCTTAATCTCTGCCAACTTTTCGGATGTAGAAAATTAACAAAAAGTGACTTTTATTGACATTCTAGTAGTTTAAAACAATATATTGTATAAAAAACAATAATATAGACAGAATTTAAGGGAGTGTTGAAGTTTCTGACCCTTGCAAAGTTTTACATCTCATTAGATCCGCATGTTCTGCCATTACAGAGACTCCCACAAAACATGCCAGAAAGATGAAGAGAGATAAAATACAGACGTTTGTTTTAAAATTACAAAAATTACAATCCCCAGGTTGTTTCAATTCTGAATTAAATGTCTTTGTTTTGCTGAACAAGCAAAAAACAGAAATGTGCGCACATCTAAAAAATCTCGGAGGCAGGTGCTCGATCAAAAATAAACACTGTAGCAAAAAATCTATAGAAAATTGGCAAACGGCCACTTTAGCTCTCAAATGTCTTTAATATCACTCACACAAAGTTTTCGACCGACATGAATTGATTTTAGTTTACACTATAAAATATAAATTTTAATTAACAGATTCTGTATTTTGTGATTCAAATTTTTTTTAATGTTTATTTACGTTTGTGAATTGCATTACAGGACCTTGATCTCTGTTCTGCCATCTTTTTTGATGTAGAAAATTCCGCTGTGCTGTTTAACAAAGTGACTTTCATTAACATTCTAGTAGTTTAAAACAATATATAGTATAAAATAATAATAACAATATAGACAGAATTAAAGGGAGTGCTGAAGTTTCTGACCCTTGTGGAGTTTTACATCTCATTAGATCCACATGTTCTGCCATTATAGAGACTCCCACGAAGCATGCCAGAAAGATGAGGAGAGACAAAATACAGGCGTTTGTTTTAAAGGGATAGCACCCTAAAGTGAAAATTCTGTCGTCATTTACTCAAGGTTGTTTCAATCCTGTCAATGGTTTGCAAGATGACCTTCATGAGCCACATTTTTTTCTGTTTATTTACAGTTTTGAATTGCATTACGGGACCTTGATTTCTGGTCTGTCAACTTTTTGGATGAAGAAAATTGAGCTGTGCTGTTTTACTCGACCTCAGGTTGTTTAAATTCTGAATGAAATGTCTTTGTTCTGCTGAACACCAAGGAAAATATTTGGAGGAATGTCATTAACCAAACAGATCTCGCCCATCAAATCCCACAGAACTTATTTTTTCCAGCTACAGTACGGAACTCAATGGGTTGCAAGATGTCTAGTCCTAGTTATAATGAAATGGCTCCTTTAACATTTAAATTAAGACTTTAATTTACACTGTAAAATATATTCTTTAATTAACAGGTTCCATATTTTGTGATTTATTTATTTATTTCTAATTATTTATGGTTTTAAATTGCATTATGGGATCTTGATCGCTGTTCTGCCAACTTTTTGGATGTAGAAAATTCAGCTGTGCTGTTTAACAAAGTGACTTTCATTGACATTAGTAGTTTGAAACAATATATTGTATAAAATAATAATAATAATAATAATAATAATAATAATAATAATAATAATAATAATAATAATAATATATAGATATAATTAAAGGGGACCTATGATGGCCCTTTTTACAAGATGTTAAATAAGTCTCTGATGTCCCTAGAGTGTGTATGTGAAGTTACATGTCAAAATACCCTATAAATAATGTTTTATAACTCTTTGAAACTGCCCCTTTTAGGCTTTTATCCTAATTATGCCAATTTGGTGACTGTCGCTTTAAATTCAAATGAGATTGTGCTCTTTTGAAAAGAGGGCGGAGCTACAAATACCTGTCAGTATGTCAGATTCACAAACAAGACTGATGTTGTATGCTAATGAGGGAGAGATCGTCACTGATGGGCGGGGCTTTCCCCCTCTGATGACACAACAAAGGGAGAACGTCAATCAAAGTGTTTCTGCAGACCGTTTTTATCAAGTGTGATTATAAAAAATTAAATTAATACATTTGTTTCGTTCGAAGCTGGTTATATTCACAGACTGCTGCCACAAATTTGTGTTTAAACCCCTTTTAAAAGCGTTTTTGCATAATAGGTTTCCTTTAAATAGTTATTACCATGTTTTGTAGTGTAATTTACAACACCAACCCAGACAATACATCACTTCAAACTAGTAAAATATGTCAATAAAAGTCCCTTTTTCAAACACCATAGGATGATTAAATTGTTGTGAATTGCTATTGGCCGATCTCATGTGATTGACAGGTTGATATCGCCCTCATGCTAATAAACACCAATCAGAGAAAAGACATCGTTGAGGAGAAAGGGGAAGTTTTTACAGTGTCCACCGCTAATATTATCACCCCTGGTGAATCGGAGCAAAGGTCTTTATTGTTTATCCTTTCGATGCTTTGCTTAAAATATGAAATAAAAGACTGAACATGATTCTGAAGAGTTTGTTTTGAAAGAGAGTACAAGCTTTTTGTCTTGAAACCAAAATATTTGCGGTGATGTCAATGACGTTCAATTGTTGTGTTGGTTTAGTATGTTAATATAGTCCTTCTTTGCTCATATTTACCAAGCGTGCCAACAATCCCAATGTTTTAACTAATAACAGCCATTTTGTTCAGATTTTAATCAGTTAGCAATGATTAAAATAAACATTCATATTCTCAATGAATAATCTGATTTACTCTGAAATAGATCACGTTACAACAATACAAGAAGTGGAGATTTGTAGCGTTTTCAGTGTGGGAATCAGTTTATTCTCACGCTCTGTCTGTGTACGGTGGTCATGATCACACGTTTGACACACACACACACACACACACACACACACACACACACACACACACA
>CAIGQZ010000253.1:8360473-8378109 GCA_903798205.1 Danio tinwini
ATTTTGATTCCGTATCTATATTTTGATTCAGTATCTATATCTTGATTCAGTTTCTATATTTTGATTCAGTATCTATACAGTGTTTTGATTCAGTGTCTATATCTTGATTCAGTATCTATATTTTGATTCAGAATCTATATATTGATTTAGTTTCTATATTTTGATTCAGTATCTATATACAGTATTTTGATTCAGTGTTTATATTTTCATTCAGCATCTATATCTTGATTCAGTTTCTTTATTTTGAATCAGTATCAATATATTTTGTATAGTATTAATATTTTGATTCAGTATCTATATTTTGATTCCATATCTATTTATACAGTATTCTGATTCAGTGTCTATATATATATATATATATATATATATATATATATATATATTGTATAGTATTTATATCTTGATTCAGTATCTATATTTTGATTCAGTATCTACATATGTTGATTCAGTATCCATATATTTTAATTCAGTATCTATATATTTTGTACAGTATTAATATTTTGACTCAGCTTCAGTTTGATTCACACTTGATCCATTATATTTTGATTTGATTTAGTTCAGTATTAATTCACACTGATTTGATTCAGTTCAGGTTTCTCCTAAATTGGATTCACATAGTTGTTTTATTTTGCTATTTGGAATTCAGGTTGACCCAGATTTGATTTAATATGACTGAATATGATCGGCTGTGATCCACTTCAGTTCAACAGAACTGAAGAGTCTCATTTCTCACATCTTCGCTGGAAGATCTCAAGCCTCAGAGACAAATACGAGGAGGTAAAACAGAAGCTTCTGGTCAGTGTTCAGCCTTCAAAGCTGTCTGAGAGCCTGGATCAGAGGCCGATAGTGAAGCATGTTTTTGTTGCGTAAAAGGTCTCACACCATTCCTTTCATGGTAGTGGATGTAGCAAAGAGAACAGCAAGATCTGTTTTGCTTCAACATGCTTTCAGCTGCAGAACTTCCTGAACAACCAGCTGCATCACCTCATGTCAACTTGTGCCCGCTTTTACACCGACCTCTGACCCAAAGCTATGATGTAACTGGGATTAAACGGAGTGAAATGCCATTCTGTAAACTAAAATAAAAAAACAGGTTAAAATATAACTAAAAATATCCCATGAAGGTTAACAGTGGTGTAAAGTAACAAATTACAAATACTCAAATTACTGTGAGTAGTTTTTTTCTCAGAAATTGTAATTTACTAAGTAGTTTTAAAAATGTGTACTGTACTTTTACTTTCCCTTGAGTACATTTTTGATGCAGTATCGGTACTTTTACTTCACTATTTTCCTTCTACCTACAGTCACTACTTTATTTATTTCTTGTCTATGGTAATTGGCTAAAGTAGAAAAATCAGTCCTTCTAATCAAATCGCACACAGATATTTAAATCGCATCATACTGAACAACCTCAAGACATAAGCGCTTTATAAATGCAGCAAACTGTTTGGAAGCATTAAAAATGTCCAAGAAGATGTCCAAAATCTTTACACGCAATGACCCAGAGACAGTTTATAGACTGTATGTCACTGATGAGAAAATGAAGGATGTCCACTGTATGATGACTGAAATCACCAAGCAGCCTTAAATCACTAAATTAAACGAAAGAAGAATGAAAGGAACGGCAGGAAAGACTGAATGAAGGAAGGAAGGACCAAATGAATGAAGGTAGGATTCAAGGAAGGACTGAACAAACGAAGGAAGGAAAAAAGTAACGAAGGAAAGAAAAAAGGAACGGAGGAAGGAAAAGGTAACAAAGGATGGAAAAAAGTAATGAAGGAAGGAAAAAAGGAATGAAGGAAGTAACGAAGGAAGGAAGCAATAAAAGCAAGGAAGAAAGGAAGGAAGGAAGGAACAATGTAACAAACGAAGCAACAAACGAGCAAAGTAATGAATGAACAAAGTAACAAATTAATGAAATAACAAACGAACGAAGTAACAAACAAAAAAAGGAACGAATGAATGAACACAGTTACGAATCAACGAACGAAGTAACAAACGAACAAAGTAATGAACGAAGTAATGAACAAATGAAGTGATGAACGAACGAAGTAACAAACAAACAAACGAAGTAACAAATGAACAAAGTAGTGAACGAACAAAGTAACGAACGAAGTAGCAAACAAATGAAGTAACAAACGAACAAAGTAACAAATGAATGAACGAGGTAAAGAATGAACAAACAAAGTAACGAATGAACAAACAAAATAACGAATGAACAAATGAAGTAACGAATGAATGAACGAACAAAGTAACGAACGAACAAATGAAGTAACGAATGAACGAACGAAGTGAGGAATAAACGAATTAACAAACGAAGTAATAAATGAACAAAGTAATGAACGAACAAACGAATAAAGTAACGAATGATGTAACTAGTGCACGAACGAAGTAACAAACAAATGAACGAAGTAACAAATGAACCAACGAAGTAACGAACGAACAAACAAAGAAACGAACAAACAAAGTAACAAACGAAGTAACAAGCAAACCTAATGAAAGAAGGAACAGAAGAAGGACTGAATAAGTGAACAAATGAAGAGAGGAATGAAGGAACAAATGAATGAAGAAAATAAACTAACAAACAAATAAATGAAGGAAGGAAGGAAGGACAGAACAAACAAATGAAGAAAGGAATAAAGGAAGAAAACTGAATGCACTAAAGAATGTTACGTTTACACATCCCTGCACAAACTGCATGTAAACGCATTACCTTTTCACTGTGCAATACTCACTACTCACTAGTCACTGCCCTTGAGTATTTTTAAAAGGTCTACTTTTTACTCATACTTTGAGTAATATTTACAAAAGATACTTTCACTCTACTTGCACTACATTTTTGGGCAAGTAATGGTACTTTTACTTGAGTATGATTTTTCAGTACTCTTTCCACCACTGATGGCTAATAATTTGGACCTCAACTGTACATCTTATAAGTGTGTGTTCATGTGTTTCTCCTGTGCTGTGTGTGTGTTCAGGAGCTGTATCATGAGGACAGGCATTATCATGAGAAGTGTTTCCGCTGCTCACGCTGCAGTCGATCACTGGCCAAAGAGTCCTTCACCTGTCAGGAAGACGCTCTCGTGTGTAACGACTGTTACTGCAATGTGTTTTCTTCTAATTGTGTGGCCTGCGGAAAGACTGTGATGCCAGGTAACCTTCACACACACACACACACACACACACACATATATGCTTGTATTTCATTTATATACACACACACCTTTCGAAAGTTTGGGGTGAGTTTTTTTTCTCCCTTAAGCAAGGATGAATAAATTAAATGATTAAGTGTAAAATAAACAAATAAACATGGATTTGAACTCTCTAAGTACTATTACAACATATAATGTACATAGAAAATATATAATACATAGAAACAAAGGGGTAAGGCTATCAATTTATCCATTATATATACTGTAGATGAAGATAACCTATAAAAAACATGTTTTTTTTCAACACACGTGTAAACAATATATTGAAAAATTAATTTCTATTAACTAATTTATTTTTGTCTTTACCATGATGACAATATTTTATATTTTACTAGTTATTTTGCAAGATACGAAGCTAAATGTGCAATTTAAAGGGCACCTAGGTTACCCCTTTTTCCAGATTTAATATAAGTTATTTGTGTCCCCAGAATGTGTCTGTAAAGTTTCAGCTCAAAACACCCATCAGATTATTTATTATAGCTTTTACTAGACGGTGTTTTATAGGTCTCAATAGATTTTTGCTGTTTTTGTGTACTGCGCCTTTAAGGCTAGTCCTCCCCGCCCATCGTTTCCACGTGCCTGCCGCGCGTGCCTCAGTCTCCGCCCTCGGCTGTCTCAGACAACAGACAGACATAAAGGAAGCAGATCTCACGTTTGTGACAAATACTACAGTAAAAGCTTTATCAATGATTATTTGGTGCATTTGTTGTGTGGAGCTGCAGGATGAGTCACACACGATGTCATTACAAAGTTCACTCACACACACAGACACACACACACACACACAGCGCAGACACACGCACATACATACAGTGCGCACGTTTAGCTTTGCACTGTCTTTGCACGCAAATGTGACAGGATACAGGTTAATCTCCACTGCTGTATGGATATCTGTTACGATAATGTACAAAATAAACCTGATTTAACGTCTACAAACCGGGATTGAAGCGTCTTTTATTATTGTTCTGACACGCGGCTGTGTTGATGAAGTAAATCTGAAGTAAATCGCTGTAATTCATTACACACATGCACTGTTTTAAAACATTTTAAACTTGTCAAACTCACTCTTGATCACATTTGATGATGATTGATGATCCTAAACTGAACAGACCTTTTATTTAGGGTCGATTTGCGCACGTCCTGTCTTGTGGATATGAAACGTTACTACGGAGACATGTTAATACGCAGCTGTCAATCAATATTGGTGGGCGGGGGGACCGCACTCCTACGTCAAGTTGCAGTCGATCTCAAAACGGCTCCAATTGGTCCACCATTTTTATGTTGTTAAATTGAAAAGGACTGAGTGTGTTTACTACACATATGTCTGTCTAAACAGCTTGAAAAGTAGATTTTTCACAATAGGTGCCCTTTAAATGATTAACTAGATTGGGTTAAAAGTTGAGCCAACTCAAAAAAGCTCTGCAGCATGTCTTTGAACTGTGAGGGAAACCGGAGCACCCAGAGGAAACCCACGGGAACACAGGGAGAACATGCAAACTCCACACAGAAGTGCCAACTGAACCAGCCGAGGATCCAATCAGCGACCTTCTTGCTGTGAGGCGATTTTGCTACTCACTACGCCACTGTGACACCAAACTTCTACAATGTTCATTTCACATTCAGTCATACTCTACAACTGTGTTCTTAATATCACAAGCATCAGAAGTGTCATCTAGTAATTGATGGTACCTGATTGCACAGCCCATAAACAAGCGCACACACAAAAATCCAAGAAAAAGACAAATCTAAACTTAAATCCAACCCTTAAATCTAACCCAAACTGTATTACTAAAATCAGAGAGACATGATAGGTGAACAGCAATGACATTGAAGCATTAACCCTGACCGTAAGGCAAATCTTGACACAAACTCAATCCTGATATTTACATTGAAAGACTGACATGTACGCTGTTAAAAAAGGCACATCAATTCAGTTATGTTGTTCCAATTTAAAGGTGCAGTATGTAAGTTTGACACCTATTGTTTGAACTAGGTATTGCACTCCAGGATCAAAACAAACTGAAGCGCGGGTTGCCAGATTGAGTTCAGGAGCGAGTGATTAAAACCGTACTCTAAATAAAAGCAACAACATGCGATAGAGGGAATATTTTCCATATTAAAAGGAGTTGTCAAAACCATCACCTCTAATTGATATATTAGAAACGACTTCTATTTCTCACAGCTGAACAACAGAAACCTATGACAGTGATCACCTCAGGTAAACCTCATGTGTTTTATTCAGTGCTAAATGCTAACAATGTGAGTTTGAATGCCATTTACGTGACATTTATCGCCATATACTGAAAGCAGCAGCAGATAGTTCAACTCAGATCTTGAAAATACAATAAACCGTTTGAAATTGAACTTAAGAACTAAACACATATCAGTGATTCAGCATCTACATTTAATGATGTTAAACAGGGTTAACATGTATTAAATAGATTATAAACCTTACCGTTTCGTGAGTGAGTGGATATTCTGTGCTTCAGAATGGATGTATTTACATTTCCATCGTGTTTCGTCTGGTGCAAACAGCCAAACTGTTCATCACTGTGTATCTCATCATGAAGCGTGTAAACATTAGGACACGCGGTTACAATGTAACCTGCTCACCTAATGTTTACACACATAACATTTATATCATTTGCTAATTAATAACCTCATGTGGAACTGAATCTGTCTCATTTTGACGTCTGATACTGTCCACCGGAGGTCGCATTTTCAGTAACAGATGCATGATTTCAGAGCCTTTCTGAATGAATGAATGAAATACGCTGTTTTCCAACAAAGCAACCCGGAGTGCTGAATTATAATTGGCTAAACTGGCATTGTGCAGGTTAAATTCATGCCGAGTTCAGACTGCATGATTTTTAAAGTAGTCGTGTCACGGATGTTCTCACACTGCATGACTATCTGGGCTAGTGTTCTGTCAGAGCTGTGTTTACACTGTAGGATGGATCGGCGACAGGAGAGTTCATACTGCATGACTTAATCACAGACAACTTTGTCCAAACTACGTCTCACAGCCAAACAAACGCGAGAAGTGACATGGAAACAACGCGAGGTCACGTAATATATATATATATATATCATGTAATATATATTTTTTGTTATTAACTACATAATGTAAAAAGAAGGTTTTAGCTTTAGAAACTTGTGTTGCTCATCTTTTTAAGAGAATTTACAATCTCTCCTTAACTTTTTTTTACTTTTCGACCTGATCGTAATATTGATCAGATGACACGTCAAACAGACACAGTGCTTGTGCCAATTTTACACTTGTTTTTTCTCCATTCCTTGGGTCCAAATCAACTAAAAATGAGCGCTTTTAGCTTCTCCCCCAGCCTCCCGCTGGCCTGCAGGTAACCACATTAGTGAATGCTGCTCTCTCATTGGCTGTAGATGATCGCGGATGTTATTTTCAGTCAGAGCACATTCACAAGGCTTGATTTGCATCTCCGACAGCTCCAGATATTTAGCATGCCAAATATCTCACAGTTATCGGCGACTCATCGGCGATTCTCTCATAACGTGTCCTTGATAGTTTACACTGTGTGATTGTCACTCGTGTGCACGAGCATGGATTTGCCTGTGATTTCAGGCATTTGTCTGTGATTTCTCAAAACCTGTCTGCGAGTCAAAACGGCTAAAATCATGCAGTCTGAACTCGGCATTACTTAAACAAGGACAGCGTTCCGGCACGGAAAAAACATTTTCAAAGAATATCTGACTTCAGCATTGTTTTTTAGTTAAACAAGTATGTTTACTTGGGATGCTTCTTAAATATCTGCACACATATTATGGTAATTGTATGCTTTAGAAGAGTCAAAAACATACATACAGCATTTTTAACTTAAGTAATTTAAGTGGATTGAACAAAACAAATAAAGGTGTCCCAAAAAAACCTTCAGAAATTGCAAAAATGGGTTCCACACTGATGCCCTAACACAAATCCATTCAGTTAACTTAATTGTTTTTGCAAATTTAAGTTTATTATACAAGAAACCATTAAGTTATCCCAAAAAACCCTTAAGAATTAGATTGATTCAGCTCATTTTATATAAGTAGATTGAACAAGCAGCAAAAATCTTTTTTTTAAGTGTGTTTTGTTTTTAGCTCATTTTAAATAAGTAGTTTAAACAAATGGATTCAGTTAACTTAATTGTTTTTACAAATTTAAGCTTATTAAAACTTAATAAAACAATTAGGTTGTCCCAACAAACACTAAAGAATTGTGCCATTTCAACTCATTTTGAACAAGCAGCAAAAATATGTTTTTTAAGTGTGTGACTGCAGTGTTGATCCACAAACATGTTGGTAAAATCAAGTTGTGTGTTTCTCACCCTACCCACTAATGCAGAAAGTCAGTTAATGAGTTTTACAGGGTGCGGCAGTGCAGATTACAGACACGCTCAGCTGAGACAGAAAACCCTGCGGCCACACGCCAGCACACGGTCCTTACGTTACCCATAATTACACTCCGCCGCCTGCCGCTGACCCTCTAATATTCCACAAAGAGAAACGAGACTTACTGAATGTACTACGAGGTTAAAATTACAACTGAACGTGGCAGCGCTCTCTCCTCCCTCTTTCATTCAAAACATATTTTAAGATCAAGTGAGCCGTTTCCTACCAAACCTGTATGTTGCAACTCGTGCATTTCCAGATTCCACATGCATTTCTGTGGAAACACACTTTCAGCTCACAGATTTCACACAGCTGAAATGAAATTCAAAACACTGGAGGCTTTTGTAGATTTAGTGTCGTTCAGCAGCATACAGTTGCAATCAGAATTATTCAACACCCTGATTTATTAGCCCCCCTGTTTATTTTTTTCCCCAATTTCTGTTTAACGGAGAGATTTTTTTCAACACATTTCTAAACATAATAGTTTTAATAACTCATCTCTAATAAGTGATTTATTTTATCTTTGACATGATGACAGTAAATAATATTTGACTAGATATTTTTCAAGACACTTCTATACAGCTTAAAGTGACATTTAAAGGCTTAACTAGGTTAATTAGGTTAACTAGGCAGGTTAGGGTAATTAGGCAAGTTATTGTATAATGATGGTTTGTTCTGTAGACTATGAAAAATATAAATAGCCTAAAGGGGTTAATAATTTTGACCTTAAAATGGGTTTTAAAAATTAAAAACTGCTTTTATTCTAGCCAAAATAAAACAAATAAGACTTTCTCCAGAAGAAAAAATATTATCAGACATACTGTGAAAATTTCCTTGTTCTGTTAAACATCATTTGGGAAATATTTAAAAAAGAAAAAAAAATTAAAAGGGGGTTCAATAATTCTGTTTGCAACTGTATATGAGTATGTGCGGGGTCAATGTGTCCTTGGTCATGACAATACGAAGGTTTTAACTTTGTGGTATTTAAAAGTGTAAAAGTGCTTGAGAAAGAACCTGTTGTGAATAAATAGGCCTGTTTTTCTAAAGAATTTATATTTGATGACCTAAAAATGATAACATTTTTGGGACTTTGATCACACTTTACAATAAGGTTCATTAGTTAATGTTAATTAATGTATTTACTAACATGAACAAACAATGAACAATATATTTACTACAGCATTTGTTAATGTTGCTTAATGTTAGTTAATGAAAATACAGTTGTTCATTGTTAGTTCATGTTAACAAGCATGAACTTGGATGTTAATAATGCATTACTGAATGTTGAATTAGGATTAATAAATACTGTGCGAGTGTTGTTCATGATTACTTCATGTTAGTAAATGCATCAACTAATTAACTTTATTGTGAAGTGTTACCGGGCCTTTATATATTTTTAGTTATTTTGGACTTTTAGTTTGGTTTTTAACACTTTAAAATTGATCATTTTGTGACATTTACCCCTCATTTTATTAGTATTGGACTTTTTGTATTTCTATGTACATTGTAATAAGCAATTAGTTGACTTGTCGTTTAATAAAGTGTGTGAACCACTTGCCTTTAAATTAAGTAAATGAACGTTGTGCATAATTATAAAATTAAGTTGTCAACAGTCCCAAGTTACTCATTGTAATTGCTTTTTGCTTTCATTTTTTTACAGCTAAATCAACATTTCTGTCTTTTTTATCTTCATTTTTGTTTATTTATATATGTTTATAAATGAAAATATTTCTAATTAGTCCTAAATGTAGTTTTACATATAACATGTTTGACAAAGCCTGTCACAGGTAGGGTATTTATATCCAATATTTCTAATTTTCATATTTTTAGCAGTAATAGTTTTACATTTTGCTCTATAACAACACTGTTGACAAAGCTGATATATTTGAGCAGATATCTGAATTTTAAACATGTACTGGCCGAAATGAAAAGCCATTTTCACGTATTTTACAGTATAAAAGAACTGTTAAAACTACACTGAAAATATGATTCATTGGATTTACACATTTTTTTAAGGTAATGTTAAACAAACAAATTTAATTGAGTAATGTTTAACTTAATTTGTTTAAATTCAGCCTATATAAATTGTTTGCAACCACTTACCTCAAATACAAAAAGAAAAAAAAATGTACAGTGTAGATCAATTTAAATAAATGTTTTTTTTTAGGGGGGACAACTTAAAATTGCAAGACAGGCTCATTTTGAAAATGTACAGTAGCCCTATATACACATTTCTGGAGATCGTGAATTTCATCTTTAAAACGAACGCTACGAGAACATATGACGTTGTTCCGTTTCGTGCTTACCAGCTGACCGCTTACCTCCATGTGGACGGCTTTCCTGCTGTTACCAGTTTGTCCGGTAGCTCACAGACTCCACGTATGTTAGCGTACTTGAGATGCATAGCGGAGTTGACGACGGGGTTCGAGTCAGGCGAAGAACGGTTCTAGAAAGCGGGTGAAACAAAAACAAAAAAGCAAAAAATAAAATTAACAAGTGAATAATAGTGTGAGAATATGGTAAAATCTAAAAACGTAGTAAAAATCAGGCGACTGCATGGGCTTTTATTTTTCTGGCTTGCTTTTGTAAACAATGTTGGTTGGATTTAGGCAAGTGGGTGGGCGCTGGTCAATCGGTGCTTTTGAAAACACTATCGGTTGGGTTTAGGAAAGGGGATGGGTGGGGCAATCAGTCGGTTGGTCGGTCAGTCAGTCAGTCGACAGCGGCCTCTGGTGGATTTACGCGAGAACAGCAGGCGCAAATGGCACTAGCGAGAGAAATTTGAGATTTCAAAAAGTGTACACAACAGCCTCTGGCAGATTCGCGAAAACGAAAACTGCAAAAACGAAAAAAAAAAACGTACCTCCTAGGATGTATTTTGCTCTCTCCAGAAATGTATATAGGGGTAAATAATCAGAATGAGCCTGGGTTGGAAAATTGACAAAAATTCCTGAGTAAATTGATAGTTTAAGCCCTCAGTACCTTCTTCTTGGACCTAATACTGTTTCCACTTCCATTAGTGGTTGCATTGTTTTTATTAATATGCATAATTTGCATAAAGTTAAACTGTTTAGTCATCTTGTTTTGCTCTTTTAATATGAAATGTTTGTCCTCTTAGGCTCTAAGCGGCTGGAGTATGGAGGCTGTGTATGGCATGAGGAATGTTTTGTTTGCTGTGGTTGTGAGCAGTCCATCGGTGCCCAGTCCTTCATCCCAGATAAGGACGAGTACTACTGCGTGCCCTGTTATGAGGGACGATTCGCCCCGCGCTGCGCCCACTGCAAAGAGGTGACGCGAAAACTAATGCAATTTTTGACTATTCATTTTATTATAATTCATCCATTAAAGAGGACCCCGTTTACAAGGTGTAAAATAACTCTCTGATGTCCCTAGTGTGTGTGTGTGTGTGTGTGTGTGTGTGTGTGTGTGTGTTTCAGCTCAAAATAACGAACAAATGATGTTTTATAAGTGTTTGAAAATGACCCTTTTAGGCTTTGATCCTAATTGTGCTGTTTTGGTGACTGTCACTTTAAATTTAAATGAGATTGTGCTCTTTTCAAAAGAGGGCGGAGCTAAAAATGCCTGTGTGTCAGCATAGTGGCAGATTTAAAAACAAGACTAACGTCCTATGCTAATGAGGGGGAGATGTTTTTAGCATGTTTAACATTATGCTAGTGTAACGGAGGCCAGCTAGTAAGTGCTGTGCAGGTAAACCTCACTCCTCTGACCTCTAAAGGTGCAGATGCTAGAGGTCGTGGTCTTTAGCCTCCTTGTAAGAGCAACTGACTCCCATGCGGAAGGTCGCTGGTTCGATACCAGCTCAGAGCGGGTTGGGTGGCATAGGACTGGCAGGGTTACATTGGTGCCGTGACCCGGATGGGAGTGAGGTTTAGGGGGGGAGTGTAACGGAGGCCAGCTAGTAAGTGCTGTGCAGGTAAACCTCACTCCTCTGACCTCTAAAGGTGCTCTAGCAACAGACGTTAGAGGCCATGGTCTGTAGCCTCCTTGTAAGAGCAACCAACTCCCATGCGGAAGGATTGCCGGTTCGATACCAGCTCAGAGCGGGTTGGGTGGCGTAGAACCGGCGGGGTTACCCTAGCATGGCTTTGCATGTTACTAGCATGCTTTCAATATGATTTACTGCATAGCTACACTGTGTTAGCATATTGCTAGCATGTTAACTTGTAACATTTTTGCCATTTGATTAGCATAAATGAAAACTGCTAACTTGTTTTTAACATCTCTTGTTTCTTAACATATACAAGCATTAATTAGCCTGTTGTTAGCATGTGATAAATACCACATAAATAACATTTAATCATGTGCTAACATAAATTAGCATGTTGCAATTGTGTTAATCACATTGTTAACATACATTAGTATGTTTTAACTTTAATTAGCATAGTGCTGATGTGAACAAATACAGCTAGCTTTTTTTTATGTAATCAATCAATTGGGAAAGTATAACAACTTATATTTGTTGATATATATGTTTGTGTCTATGACATACTGTAAAACAAACCCACATTGAAACCTTTATTTTTAAGATTGCAAACTAAGCATACTAATATTAATATTTAGTATTTGAATATTTCATGTTCTTTCAGTTTGTTCAATCAAAAAGCAGTGAAATAAAGTATTTTTTATCTGTCTTATCTCAAACAGACCTTGGTTCAGGGTGGTGTTACATACAGAGACGAACCCTGGCATAAAGAGTGTTTCTTGTGTACGGGATGTAAAGTTCAACTCGCCGGACAGCCATTCACTACGCAGGGTGAAGATCCATACTGTGTCAAGTGCTTCAGCAACTTGTACGCCCAAAAATGTACCGCCTGCGAAAAACCCATCACAGGTCAGTGTGTGTAGGTGTGTCCTTCATAACAAAACCACGATTCACAACATCAACCAACACTAACGCTTTGTCAGAAACAAGAGACAGTTGTCACATAAACAGGGTCATGTGTTTGCAGGCATGCAGTGTTTCATAATGACGAGTATTACATCTAGTAGGTCATGAACTATGAGTGAAAATCAGATCACATTTCTAGACTGTTTAAATAGTTTTGATACTGATCTCAAAGCAAGTTTAGCAAAGGGTCTGGGTTGCCATTGCAATGATTTTTCATTACCTCACCCTCATATCACTCCAAACTATTCTATATTCTGTAAGACACATAATGAGATGTTTAACAGAATGTCCATGCTGCTCTTTACATATAAAACAAATCTAGAAACACGTCACCTGCTGTTAAAAACTAGCCTAAACCACTGTCTGCTCTTAAAAACAAACCTAGAGCACCACCTGCTGGTAAAAACTACCCTAGAGTGCAATCTGCCTTTAGAAACTAGCCTAGAGCATCAGCTGCAATTAAAAACTGGCCTAGAGTGCTTTCTGCTGTTGAAAACTGGCCTAGAGTGCCATGTGCTGGTAAAAATTAGCCTAGAGACGTCTGATGTTAAAAACTAGCCTGAGTATGTTACTGTTATAACACTTTTGACTCTTTAGAAACTATTTTAATAATGTCATGAAATAAAACGAAGCATCTCTCGGTCTAATTCTCAGGTTTCGGAGAAGGGAAGTACGTCTCGTTTGAGGAGCGTCAGTGGCATAAGCCGTGCTTTAAGTGCTCCATGTGTTCACTGTCTCTGGTTGGTGCTGGATTTTTCCCCCATGGATCAATGATTCTCTGCAAAGGTTGCAATACCAAAAAACTGTTTCAGATTGTTTGTGAACAGACCATTGAGTAATTACACATTTATGTATTGTTCATAATTTATATATTAACTGTATATGGAAGTTTTGATGTTACATTCTCCCCACTCTTCTTGTTAAACAAGGTTTCTACAAGTCAATACGTTCTTTGAATGCTAATTTGTAGGCACACAATGACTTGTAATTAAACTGAATGCCTATTCCTATAAAAAAAATGTTTGAATAACTCCAATAATAAACAGATTTTACTGTAAATTCCTATTACACTGCAAAAAAGTTATGTTTTTCTTCTGTATTTTAGGTTTATTTTCCTGTGAAAATATGATTTCTGATTCTTAAATCAAGATGAATTTAATTGGGAAACAAAATGATAAGACATAAGCCTTGTTTTTTTTTGTAAAACTGAACAAAATGAAGTAGGTTTTCAACTGAAACAAGAACAAATAGCAGCCAATGGTCTCAATTTGTTTTTTTTTTAAATAAATTCTCAGATATTTGTTCTCATAATAAACATACATTTACTTAACTGTGTTAATTTTTTCAGGAATCGTGACTTAATTTCTTCATTAAGCATCTTAAGAAAATGCATCTTGATTTAGGGATGTTTAGACATTTGTATTAAGTAAAAAAAACTAAAGCAAGATATTACTATTTTGCAGTCCATTCAACATTTAATGCCACAAGTTAATGAATTTAAATCGTTCTGCTTCGATTTAAGATATTATAAAAGGATGAATTCAGGAAAAAAGGAAAACTTTGCAGTTTTAATTCAACGTCAACTCCAGGCCTTTACATTCCCTCCATCAGCAGCATTCCTCAATGCAATATACAGTTTACCAATATACACACACTGACCCAAATGACTGCCAATAGTGAAGGTGTGTGTTCAATGAGGCATTGAGTTCCAGGACTGAAAAGATGATGTTGCTTGTATGAAACAGTGAATTTTACTGCACCCTTGTAATGCACCAATGCATGCTTTTAATAATATTCACACATTCATTTATGTTTCTTTCAAAGCATGTTTGATTGTGTATTTTACATAATATGAATGCTGTTTGTAAAACTGCTCCTGCTGTTGTAATTCCTTTCATAAAAATGTTTGTAACATAAAAAATACTTAAAGGTTCAAGTGATCTTTTCCCTTTTTTTCAAAAATAAAAGAAAGTTTTTACACTGATTTTCTGTGAGACATTCATTCATCCATTTATATTCCTTCAGCTTAGTCCCTTATATATCAATAGTTGCCACAGCAGAATGAACCATCAACTATTCCAGTATGTTTTACGCAGCGGATGCCTTTTCAGCTGCAATCCAGCACTAGGAACCACCCATACACTCACATTCACACATTCACTCCTACCAATTTCATTCATTTAGTCATTTTCCTTCGGCTTAGTCCCTTTATTCATCAGGGGTCGCCACAGCGGAGTGAACTGCCAACTTATCCAGCATATGTTTTATGCAGCAAATGCCCTTCCGGCTGGAAACACCCATAAACACAGGGCCAGAGCAAGCCGAACTGCCGCTCTAGGCAATGGACTAGCACGCCGCCCTCAACCCGAAAGTGAAAACGAACCTGACCAGTTCATAAAGTGAGGACGGGGGGTTGATGTTGCGGAGTCAGTACGTTGGGTTGGGCGGCGGGGAGCGTTTGCCGCCCTCACTATTATGCCAGACCCCTATTATGCAATTGTTCTGTTGATGTTGTGGATGAAAGTCAGTACGTTGGGTTGGGCGGCGGGGCGCGTTTGCCGCCTTCATTATTATGCCGCTCTAGGCGGCTGCCTAGGTCGCCTCTATGGACGCGACGGCCCTGCATACACACTCATTCACACACATTAACTACGGCCAATCAAGTTTACTCAATTTACCTATACCACATGTGTTTGGACTGTGGGGGAAACCGGAGCACTCAGAGGAAACCCACGCCAACTTGGGGAGAGCATGCAAACTTCACACAGAAATGTCACCTGGTCCCATACCTGCCAACACTCCCATTTTTCCAGGGAGTCTCTCGTATTTCAGACCCATCTCCCGTATTGTTTTGTCTCCCGGAAAACTCCCGGAATTACACCCCCCTCCTCCGCAGCTTTTAGGTACAGTCCGGCCTGAAACCTAGTACATGTGCACGTGCTCTTCAGTCTGCATGCACCCCTCCCCGCTCTACGGTTAGCGTGCACCTCTCCACCCGCCTCTCCCTCCTCTCTTCAGTTTGCGCGCACCTATCCCCGCTGTACAGTTCAAATGTTGGCAGGTATGCCTGGTCCAGCTGGGACTCGAACCAGCGACCTTCTTGCTGTGAGGTCACAGTGCTAACCACTGAGCCACCGTACCACCCTTCTGATACATATACAAAAGAAAAAACGCTGATTAAAAGTCTCCGTTCTTCATGTTGGTCAAGTTAAGCCCCACGGAAAAGCTTTATATCCTCTGGACACTGCTTTTCTGTTTAATAACTACTACTTACATTTTTACAGCATCTGGCATCCAGCGTTTTGGTGCATTAGCCTGTTTATTGGTGAAAGGAAAATCCACTTAGGTGCATTCCTGCCCCCTACTGGACATAAGTGTGTATAGTAACTCATAACGAATAGAGCACAGGTGTCAAACTCAGTTCCTGGAGGGCCATAGCCCTGCGCAGTTTAGTTCCAACCCTAATTAAACACACCTGATCAAACTAATTGAGCGCTTTAGGCTTGTTTGATACCTACAGATAGGTGTGTTGAAGCAGGGTTGGAACTAAACTGTGCAGGGCTGCGGCCCTCCAGGAACTGAGTTTGACACCCGTGGAATAGAGACAGCAATAATAAAACAAACATTAAAAAAACTAATGTCAAACAAACATATTTTATTCTAAATAATAACTTATGCAACCTTATATTTATTAAACCCATATCTTTCTAATAATGTAATTTTGCAGGAGCATTCCTTAGCATTATCTTTAAAAAAATATATGATTAGCATAATCTATTTTCATTATTCAACAGATGCAATTTCTCTATTAATCACATGATTTCTGTTTCCTAAGCTTTGCAATAACATGATTCATGACAAATAATGAACTTGTTCATTTATGCTCAAATGACTTTTATGTTGAAATTAAACTACTTCCTTTTAAGTTGAAAAAATTTCCTTTCACACTGAGAATTCATGCATATACTCATATGAAATCAATTGCATATATGTACATACACAACTAACTGTATATATGTTTGTGAATTTTATTTTGTATGTTTACACGAGTGTTATGTGGGTGTTTATCCATACATTAAGTTTACATTCATACGTGAGAGTTCATGGGTGCATATGCAAAGATCAAGTTTATATGTATGTGCGTGTGTGTATAGGTGTGTTTGCATGCAGCGAGTTTATATGTTTGTGCATGTTAATGTGGGCGTTTATGCGAGGATCGAGTTTATATTGTATATGCAAGTGTGTACAGGTGTGTTTGCATGCAGCACGTTTATATGTGCATGTGTTTATGTGGGTGTTTATGCAAGGAAGGGGTTTATATGTATGTGCGTGTGTATGTGGGTGTATGCATGCGTCAAGATCATATGTACTGTATATCCGCAAGCTTCATATATGTTTTTGCACATCCAATAGTAAAGGTGTATATGCGAGCTATTTATAGGTGTTTATGCACGTGTTTTATGAGTGTGTTGATAAGCAAAGTTTGATTTAGATCCTACACGGCGCCTCATAAATATTTGATATAACATATGTTCATAATTTAACACATTTAACAACTCTATTAATTGCATTTTGTCTATTTCTTAAAATATGTTTGTGAATATTTTTTGTATGCTTGCGCGAGTGTTATTTGGGTGTTTATACACACATTGAGTTTGCCAGTATAGGTGTGTTTGCATGCAGTGAGTTTGTGTATGTGCGCCTGATGTTGTGAGTGTATATGCAATGATCGAGTTTATATGTATGTGCGAGTGTGTATAGGTGTGTTTGCATGCTGCGAGTTTATATATATGTGCGTGTAATGTAAATGTGGGTGTTTATGCGAAAATCGAGTTTATATGTATATGCATGTATGTACAGGTGTGTTTGCATGCAGCAAGTTTATATGTATGTGCTTGTGTATGTGGGTGTTTATGTGAGGATTGAGTTTATATGTATGTGCGTGTTTATGTGAGGATTGAGTTTATATGTATGTGCGTGTGTTAATGTGGGTGTTTATGTGAGGATTGAGTTTATATGTATGTGCGTGTGTATGTGGGTGTTTATGTGAGGATTGAGTTTATATGTATGTGCGTGTGTATGTGGGTGTTTATGCGAGGATTGAGTTC
>CAIGQZ010000253.1:8378119-8411601 GCA_903798205.1 Danio tinwini
TTATGCGAGGATTGAGTTCATATGTATGTGCGTGTGTATGTGGGTGTATGCATGCGTGAAGTTTATATGTATATGCGCAAGTTTCATATATGTTGTTTTGAACATCCAATAGTATAGGTGTATATGCAAGCAATTTCTAGGTGTATATGCACGTGTTTTATGTATGTGTTGATAAGCAAAGTTTGATTTAAATCCCACAAGGCGCCTCATATATATATATATACATTTGCTCTCTTATGTCATAGTGTGGCACTTTTATGCTTTCTCCTATTTCAAGAGTTCACACTTAGCTGATGATTGATTATAAGCAAGTTTGGCATGCTGTCCCGGGAGAGAGCCCTGAGCCCAAAAGGTCCTTGAGCCATGGGCTCCCTCCCGTTTGCAGGGCGAGAGGGGAGCTTTGAGCTCAGGTAGATCTCGAGAGCTCCCCCCTTTGTAAGAGTTGGTGACAGAAAATAGTTGCTACGGAGAGATATGCTGATGGATAAAAGTTTGACTAGTGCTAAATTTAGATTGTTCAATTAACTTGTAGTGCATGTTTTTGGAACGTGGGAGGAAACCGGAGAACCCGGGGAAAACCCACGCAAGCACGGGAAGAACATGCTAACTTCACACAGAAGCGACAGCCAGTCTGTTAAAGGACTTGAACCGGTGACGTTCTTGCTGTGAGGCCGCAGTGCTAGTCACTGGGCCACCGTGCCACCCTATGAAAGGAAAAGAGGAGGAGTAGGGGTGGAAGGGGGGATTCTTCAAACGAAGATGACTGTAGTAAGAAACCCTGGCTCTTTATAGTGGGTTGGAAATCGTCTGATTGGTTGGTCATACATGGTTAATGCATGACCGGCCGTGTTCAATCATAATCACGTGATCCTCTCGAAATTAGCTTATAAATAAACTTCACTATGTGACTATCGCTGTTACTGTTTTTATGCTCTTACCGTTTGTTTATTTATCTTATTTTTTATTTCTCTCTCTCTCTCTCTCTCTCTCTCTCTCTCTCTCTCTCTGTAAAGCACTTTGTGCAGCCTTGTGGCAGTTGGAAACGTGCTATATAAATAAATTCAACTTGAACTTGAACTTCTGTCCTCACAGACGTCACACACAACTTCAGCCTTTTCCTCAGGCCTTTTCTCTTTATAGTGCTCTGAGATCTCTCTGAGTGTGGTGTTAATCTTGAGATCAGGTCTTTGTGTGAATGTTTCTTTACAGTATGGACAGCTGCAGGTCTGGCTGATGTTCCAGAACTTATTCAGACAGCTCTTGCAGAAGTTGTGTCCACATGGAGTGCTGACCGGATCAGTGAACACCTCCAGACATATAGAGCACTGAAGCTCCTCAGACAGTGAACTAATGGAGGAGGACAATGCTGGAAGAGAAATTATGACAATAAATCACATTCATTACTAGTCTAATTGTGAACACACTCAAAACTCTAAGTGAATTTAAATCCACATACATCCATTAGTTTGCATATGAAATCTCTATATGATTTAGAAAAAATCCCATCAAGCACTTTGTGAATCTTGTTGATATAAAAGTGTCTTGAGGCAAAGACTAACAGCTTAAAAAATATATATAATAAGATCATGTAGTCAGTTCGTCATTATTATAAAATGATCTAACAGAAAGTAATTACAATCATTATGTAAAGATATGCATACTTAAACTTATCAAATAAACACACACTATTTGAGAAGACAAAGTCATTCACACACTCTTTCTTAGTTTATTGACTTACATGGTGGTAAATCTTCAAGACTTCTCCAGGATAGTCTTTCTTTTGCTGATGTCAGTGAAGATTTAGCCATTGTTTCTCTCTCTCTTTCTCTTTTTTCAAGGAAAAATACAATTCAAAGTATAATTTGTAAACAACAAACAGATATGAATTATCTAATCCCTTGCTCTTTTTAATATTGAGGTTGTTTTTGGTGATTGAGCTTTATCTGAAATCTTACCTCAAGAGTCAGATATTGAGTTACTTATTTTTTAATTTCAAACTGGATAATTACAGAGCTGGTGGTCCATTCGCTCAGCTGATTCATTCATTATTTTAGCTGATGGTCAATTCATGTTAAAAAATGTTAATCATAAATAACATCTGAAAGAGACACTGAGCTTTAAATTTAATGTAAAAATGAACAGTGAAATAAACTATTTGAAACTTGGTGACTCACAAACTCACTGCAGAATCTGACTATGATCTGCTGTTCAAAGCACAAGTGATACATTTCAACAATGTGTTATAAAAAAAGAATCTTGTTAGAAATATTTAGCACAAGATTAATGTAAGACTCACGTACAGCCCCCAGATTATAATTAACTGTGTTTATGAAATAAGCGTGTTGTTTTATTCTGAAATAAATGAATCTGTTATGCTGTATGACATTTCACCAAACAGGAGAGAATTTCTCTATTTCAGTGTTTGTTTCTTTTATTAATCTTTTCATTACTTTAGTTTGATATCAGTAAATTACAGCAGATGTTGGACAATAATAAGCATTATTATAGTGAAGTTTTACAAACTTATTTCGAGAGGAGCATGTGATATGATTGATCACAGCTAGTCTTGCATCCACAATCAGCAATAATCCAATCAGACTGATCCAAGCCTACAATAAATAGGCCGATTTCACACTACTGCCTTATCTTTATTTTGGAAGAATCCCCCCTTCCACCCCATCTCCTCCTTTTCCTCCATTTATCAGAGGGAGCTCTCGAGACCTACCTGATCTTGGACCCCCTTACATGCTTATTGACCAGGCAGGAGCCCTGGGCCCGAGCTCAGGGTTCTCCCCCGGGACAGCATGACAAACCTGCTTATAGCATCAAGCAATATCTGTGTGAACTCTTAAAATATATGTAATTTAAAATTATTATTAAGGATTAATCTGCACTTTGATTGTGGTACATTATGCCAAAATACCATGTTTGTACAGTGTTGTGTAGAACAAATATTTTAAATTAGCTAAATTATTTTTTTTTATCTTTATGAAACTGATTATTTTCATTAAATTCAAATAAATGTAATTAATTTACTAAAATATTTATTAGTTTCAACTTCATTCTTAGACTATGATGATGTAGTAGTGTGCATTAAAACAATGTTAAAGTATATTATTTAAACATTATTGCCTGTAAACAGATCTATAAGTAACATTTAACCATATTACATATAACACGTTTAGGTGGCCAAAAACATTACATGTAACACACTTAACTGTGCTGTCGAGTATATTTCTGTGTAGTAAACACACTTTGTAAAAACATATTCAAGGGCTCTACTTTTCATCATAAGAGAGAAACAGCCATTGAGTAATACTGGAATTAGTCAGTGAACATTATTTATTGTTTATGGTTTATTCAGATGAAAATATTATCAGTTTTACTTTGCAGGAGGTGACGAGAGAAAACTAAATCAAAGTTTCCAGATTTTACTTCAGGATTTCAACACAATTTATGCTACACAACAATACATAAAGATGTTTTATGTCTTTTAGCTGCAGGACATTTTAATAATAAAACAATTATATAATAATATGTAATATTTAGAATTAGGCGAGTAAATTCATCTATCATAATAGAGAGGTGTGATGATCAGTGGGTTTGAGTTTTTACCTTCATAGTTTAGACATGGACTGAAATATGGATAGAGTTTATCAGTGAAAGTCTGACCAGTGAAAGAGTAGTTATAAGAGCTGGACTCCACATCATAAAAGGAGACCAAACCCTCCTCATAATCCACAAACACACCGACCCGCTGCAGACAGACGGTTGAACACCGGCTATATATTTATTCCCATTCCTCAGAACCACAATCCAGAGTCCATTACTGGGAGTCAGTGTGATATCTCCCTTTCTGTTGATGCATTCTCTGACCACTCCTAAATCCCAGTCAGTCTTTCCCTTCACCTGCACCTCAAAATAAAATCTCCCTGAGGAGAATCCCTCCTTTCCCAGGACACAGGGACATGTATCAAACCTCTGTGGTGTGTCTGGGAGTTTCTGCTCAATGTCTCCATGTTTCACTTGTATTCCATCATCAGACAGGATGAGTTCTGGATGAGCTGTATCAGGATCCAGAGTCACATCCACTGAGAAAACAGAATATAAAATCACTAATTATCAGTGCAAATATTATGATTGCTGTAATATTTAATCCAGTTTTTAAAGTGTTGAAGCTGTGAGTGTATATTTTTAGGTTTCTTTAAGATTTGAACTTTCAACTTTTAACTCTCAGCTCTACTGTCGGCTCATTTCACAACACCTTTAGCTTTTCTGATTTTAATAGTAAAATAATAATATTCAACTATTGAAAATCTGCTTTGAAAAAAAAATATTGAGTAAAGCACCACACAAATAATACTGAAATGAGTTGTATTACAATGAACTGAATCTGAGTGTAAACTGGTGTAGTTCAGCACACTGTACCTGCATACTGCTGCATCCACTTCAGCTGTGCAGACACTGATGACAATAAAACATGAGGAGATCTTTGAGATGTCTTCATGTGTGAAATAATATGCAATTTTTAAGAAGATATATTTTAGGAATGATGTGCAACATCACATTTACATCTGAACACTTTCACACATTAATCTGATCTACGAAATTGAAGATTCAGTCACCATTTATAAACCTTTTGTTCATTAACTCTGTACAGTAAGGCTCAACTGTTAACATCAGTTAAATGTTTATTTCTTAGTAAAATCTGAGGCAAAAGCATTTAAGAATTGTAAAAGCAGCTAATTTCAGTTTAAAATGTGTGCACTGTGAAACTGCTTGAGATAATGACCTAGAACACAATATCCATTTAAACACATTTTAAACCCATCCTCTTTCAGCTCATAAACTGTCTTGACCTGATGATAATTTATATGATTTGTTTAGGACAGCTGAAGAAGCCTCATGATTGTAGATGCAGAGATAATATTACTGATAATGACAAATACATGATCAAATACTGTCATTTACTCTTATTTCAGCTCAGACTCATTCTTCATCACTTATATTAAATTATATTTCATTGACATACCAGTTTGTGTGATTTTCTCCTCTACAGCGTTCTTCAGCTTATTTAAAGCTCTTTTCATACTGAACAGCTTCTCCTGAGTCTTCAGACTGATCTCAGGACAGTTCCTGGTGTCTGCAGGTCTGCACTGCAGGGTTGAGTAAATCTACAGCAGGAGAGAGAGAGGGGAGAAAGCCTTCAGCATGGGGAGTGTCCTAGTGTCTCATTGCTCAAAGAGATGGTGACTGACCTGTAGGAGGTGGAGGTGATCTTCAGTGTGTGAGAGCTGCTCCAGCTCAGTGTTTCTCATCTTTAGCTCAGTGATCTCCTGCTCCAGCTCTTCAATCAGCTCTTCCTCCTGTTTCTCTGCTGCTTTCTGTTGCTCCTCCATCATCTCCAGCAGTTCAGTCTGACATCTCTCAATGGAGTGGATCAGATCAGTGAAGATCTCCACATGAGCTGCTTTCTCCTTCTCTGAGTTCATCTGCTCAAACAGGTCAGACAGAACATTATTAGTGGAGTTTGCTGAGAAAATGATGGAGTAATCACAGTAATGCTGATATTTAGATGTAGCGAGTGGGTTTGGCCGTGAGGGCGTACATGGCTGGTGGTGTGAGTGATAACATTCATCACCTGTGCACCGCACTTGTCTTGAGTCTCACGGAGAAGCTCTGGATGATCTTAAAAGAGACAGCAATGGAATACGAAAGAGAATCAGGCCTGGACTCTTTGTGGTGTTTTTAGAGTGGCGGTAGTCACCGTGGGTTCCTGCCGCCTGTTTGTTTTGATTATTTTCATCATTAAAACTATTCCTGATGGCCAGGGGGCTATCAACATTATTATATGAGACAAACAGTTTGCACACAACTATTTAACAAGAAAAAGGTTAACAGTAAGATTCATTTTAGATAAATTATTGCAAGATTTGTCTGTTTTTGCTCCAACCACCGAAAAGTGTTTTAAACAAGGTTGTAGATAGGCTTGGGTGGTATCTAAATTTTGATACCATCAAACATCCTCCCTATTTGACCTTAGTATATGGTATTACTGTGCATAATTGAAATAAATTTGTTTAAAGTTTGATCATTTCAGGCGTCAACGTTGTTTTTGATCGGTTATGGCTTGTTTCCACTGAGTGGTACAGTACGGTACGGTTCGGGTCGGTACGGGTCACCTTTATCAAGCTTGCGTTTCCATTACAAAGGGTACCCTTTTGGTGGGCGTGGTGTACTACAGAGAGTTTCAGTCGACGTCATTCTCGCTCGAATAAATGTCTACAGTAAAGCTGTACAGGTCGTTCACATTATATGAGAAGCTCTTCTAACAAAACAGATGCTTTAAACATATTAATACTTGTTTATAAATGTTTATTACTAACATTTCTATGAACATGATTTGATTATAACTGCAGATCAATGACAGTGTTACAGCCTACTGTAACGTCTGCAATTATATAAAATAAATAAATAAATGCAACATATATGAACACATACAGACCCTTACAGTCTCCGATATGTTACCACTTACAGATAAACGACACACAGCATACATTAAGTCCTTATTTGAGTTCGGCAATCCTTGTAATCCTGTCAGGCTTCTCCTTTTTTTCTGCGCTTCACTCTCGCGTTTGTCTTCTTTCTGAATGGATCAGATGTCAAAGACGCTTCATTAATCACACACACACGTTATTATTATCAGCTCAAGAAGTTTGTTATATCAAATCTAGACGCAACGCGGGCTCCCTGGAGAAAGCGAAAAAACGCTCGCACTTTTAGACGGCCTCATAAAACAACAACAGGACACGGCAGATTCTTGGCTTTGTGGTTGTTCATCAAGACAACGACAAGGTTTGTTTTGAGCTCGGGTCATCCATGTATCGTTATTATATGCATATAGTTGTCTCGGCTGTGCATTTAAAAACATGGCGGCTCCATGTAAATATAAAATAAATAAAGTCACTGCCAAATTGTTTGATAAAGTTTGTTGAGTTCTGCAACAATAGCACTGAATTGAATGTAACAGTAAATACACGCTTCTTTTACTGAGTGTTACATTCATTTCTCTTCTTCATACCAGCAACATAAGATGTTGAAGTCTCACATTTAATTTGAAGATATGGACCAAAATCCATCAATGTTTAATCATGCTTAAATCAATCTTTTATATATATATATATATATATATATATAACTGATGTTGGCTTAAATGTGTCAATGCAAAATAATTCACTCTTCATTTATACTGTTGTATTTAGCAAAATATTTCTGGTTTTCTTGTGCAAACATTTGCAATGACTGTGTTAAATCCATGTTTTTGGACATTATTAGCATAAATGTATATGCATTTAAATCACAGTAACACCACATAATATTTTGTAAAGTAGAAACAGCCTTAAAACAGCAATTTAATTTAATTTGCGCTATAGGTGAATTGGGTAAAATAAAATTGTCCTCAGTGTATGTGTATGAATAAGTGTGTATGGATGTTTCCCAGTGATGGGCTGCAGCTGGAAGGGCATCCGCTGCGTAAAAAAAAATATGCTGGATAAGTTGGCGGTTCATTCTACTGTGGCGACATTAGATTAATAAAGGGACTAAGCTGAAAAGAAAATGAATTACATTTATTGTGTTTTTCTTTATGCAATAAAGGAATATAAACAGGTCCTTATTATTTTAATCATTTAATAAGTCATACAGTATGTGTATAAATACATAGGTATTTCTTTTGTCTGTACCTCTAGTTTGTAAACCGTATAACCTGCCGCAACGTGCGCGTGCATGAGAATACACATGTTCAAATGCGCATGAGCGGTTGAGATTGCATCACTCTGAATGCGCATGTGTGGCTGAGATTGCACCGATCTGAGACTGCATCATGTCTGCAGCCAGACTCTTTTGGAGATTTCGGCACAACACCTGTATGTATGTGTGAATAAGAGAGTGTATGGGTATACCATTTTGTTTTTAAACTTTTTAAAATTATTTTAAAATGAAAAAAAGCTAAATTGATTTCGATTAATGTAAAATAAAATACACTTCATTATTATATTCACATACATTGGTGTTTTAAAATACATTTTAATATATATTAAAAGTATATTAGCATTTTTAATGTAACAAACTGTAACTTCATAGTAAAGACAAATATAATAGCGAAAATTGAAATGACATTAAAGTGTTTTTAAGTTCATATACATGTAAACATATTTGGAATTATATAATTTAACCAATCCAACAAAGACATTACGATAATGTAAATCCCACTTCAAAGGCTTAAAATTCACTCTTAAATTAAAATAATTTATTTTAATATAAATTTAACATGGTGCAATTGAAATCAACTGCAAAACAGATGTACTGAAACATTACTAAACATTACAATAAAAGCACAGTAAAGTGCACTTCGAGACACAGAAAATATTCAGAAACATTGCAGAATTATTGTTGTTTGGTTTATTCAGATAAAAATCGTGTTACTTTTACTTTGTCAGGAAATCATGAGAGAAAAAAATACGTTTTCAGACATTCATGTTACAAAACATTTGTGCCTTTGACTTGCAAGGTTTTTAATGATAAATAAAATCATTTTTTATTATCTCCTAGAGGTGTGATGATTAATGGATCTGAGTTCTTACCATCATTATTACCACATGGGTTAAAAAATGGATAGAGTTTATCAGTGAAAGTCTGACTAGTGAAAGAGTAGATATGAGAGCTGGACTCCACGTCATAAAAGGAGACCAAACCCTCCTCATAATCCACAAACACACCGACCCGCTGTGGCTTCACTTTCAGAGACAGAGAGACAGAGGGACTAGAGAGAGCCTTATATTCATTCTTCCTCAACCACACAGTCCAGAATCCTTTACTGGGACACAGTCTGATATTTTCTTTTCTGTCTACAGATTCTCTGGCCACTCCTAGATCCCATTTAGTCTTTCCCTTCACCTGCACCTCAAAATAAAATCTCCCCGAGGAGAATCCCTCTTTTCCCAGGACGCAGACACATTTTTCAAATCTCTGTGGTTTGTCTGGGAGTTTCTGTATCATTTCCCCAAGTCTCACTTGTTTTTCATCTTTAGACAGGATGAGTCCAACATGAGCTGTATCAGGATCCAGAGTCACATCCACTGAGAAAACAAAGAATAGTAATCAAAACCTTTTAGTAAAAGATTGTCATGGTAGTTTATAATATTGAATGCAGTTTTTAGTCTGATTGTTGAAGCGGTGAGTGTACTGTATGAATGCAAACTAGTGTGCAACTGTACCTGCATGCTTCTGCACCCACGTCAGCTCTGCAGACACTGATGACAACATAAAAGATCATAAAGAACAAAGAATCGAGTACAACATCATTTTACCATCTGTGTCTCGGATATTTGTGTGTCTAAAACTACTGTGTGCAATAATGAAAATATATTTAAAAGCATCTTTGTGACTGGGGTGACATGGTGACTCAGTGGTTAACAACACTGTTGCCTCACAGCAAGAAGGTCGCTAGTTTGAGCCCTGGCTGGGTCAGTTGCCATTTTTGTGTGGAGTTTGCATGTTCTCCTCGTGTTGACGTGGGTTTTCTCTGGGTGCTCCGGTTTCCCCTCACAGTCCAAACTCGCTATAGGGGAATTGAACCTACATTTAAACATCATACCGCCTTTGACTTTCAACAGAAATGAGGGAGGCAGACACATGTAGCCTATATTATTAGCTCAAGTATATGTCATTTTAGCCTTTGGCTTCATGAATGTCTTTTTTGCATAATATTTTATGTATACGCATATAATGTTTGTTTTAAATTGAAATAATAATAATAATTATTATTATTCCCTACATTAATATAGCGCTTTTTTGGACATTAAAATTGCATTACACATTTTTTGGGGGGGGATCTCCTCATCCACCACCAGTGTGCAACATCCACCTGGATGACGCGACAGCAGCCATATTGCACCAGAGCGCACTTCATACAGGAGACAGAGTGATGAAGCCAATTATGGGAATGGTTAGGAGGCCATGATGGACAAAGGCCAGTGGGCAAATGATGCCAGGGTTAAACCCCTACTCTTTTTGAAGAACATCCTGGGACTTTTAACGACCACAGAGAGTCAGGACCTCGGTTTAACGTCTCATCCGAAAGACAGCGCTCACTAGCAGTATAGAGTCCCCATCAATACACTGGGGAGTTAGGACCAACACAGACTGCAGGTTGTGCGCCCCCTGCTGTTCTCACTAACACCACTTTCGGCAGCAACCTAGCATTCTCATGTGGTCTCCCATCCAGGTACTGACCGGACGCAGCCCTGCTTAGCTTCAGTGGGCGACCATGTGAGAGTTGCAGAGAGCTACCTGCCGGCTATGGCTAAATATGGTCTATGTCAATGTTTCTCAACCACGTTCCTAGATGACCACCAGCTCTGCACATTATCCATGTCTCCTTAACCAAACACACCTGATTCAGATCATCAGCTCATTAGCAGAGACTGAAAGACCTATAATGGTTGTGAAAAACAAAGGAGACATCTAAAACATGTGGTGTTGGTGGTCCTCTAGGAATGTGATTGAGATACACAGGATTATACTTGATTCTATTTGGTCAATCGCAACATTCCAAAGTATGTTACGCAAGGCAGTGTTTCCCAACCCTGTTCCTGAAGGCACACCAACAGTACACATTTTCAGCCTCTCCCTAATTAAACACCTGAATCAACTCATCAGAACATAAGAAAAGACTCCAAAACCTGAAGTTAATGGGTCAGATAACATATGTACTGTTGATGTGCCTTCAGTTGGAAAACACCGATGTAGGGAATAAAGTACATCCAGCTGGTTGTAGCAGGGGCGGACAGGCCATAGGGAGCACTGGGACATTTCCCAGTGGCCTGACGGTCAATCTGGCCATCCCACACCCCACTCCAAATCCTCCACTCCCCCTCTTCACTTACCGATTGCTTAGGTGGCCTGAGGTACAATTAATTTCCTGGATAAAAATACTGTCCTAGTCCGCCCCTGGGTTGTAGTATCGAATAATGAAGCCAGACAGGCTCATCTGCAGTACGACGTTAAGCAGAACACTGTTGTGTTAGACTAAAAGGTTTTATTTAGTGAAAACAACCACCTGGATTAGAGGTGTGAACCTACACTAGTCTCACGGTTTGTTTCGGTTACTATTATCATGCCATCGATTCGGTTCAATTCGATATCTCGATGCATTGACGATGCTTTCCATACACAGTTTTATATTTTTTCTTCACAGCAGCAATTCTTGTATTAAAATGTATATATATATTCATATTTATATTTACTATTTGTAATACAATTTTGTCATTTAATACAAACAGTAAGATATATAAACTGTGCCTTTAAACAACACGAGCATTTATAGCAAATAATATAAACAAATATGAATATCCCGCTCGCTTTCTGAGTCTTGTCTACCAAGTTCTCTTACACGCCTATGATTGGTCACACGCTCAACAGAAAGGGCTGCGATTGGCTCTTGCGCGCTGCGCTCTTCACAGATCAGTGACACTGATAAACTGCAGCGGCGATCACAGCTGATCCATAATAGACGCTGTGTAGAAAACTGCTGACACGCGCTCGTGTCTGTATCCAGAAGTATCACTGTAAAACAGCCGAAAAGAGAGGAAAAGTCACGCCAGCAGGTCAAATGGGCCACAGTGAGAGAGAGAGAAATGGAGTTTACTTTCATTCTCTCAATCACAGTGAAATAGGGGCTTCTGCTGTGTCAGTGAAACACAGTCAAGCAAACACACACGCAGTGAACAGTTTCTGCGTTTTTAAGTAGTTAGAGCGTTGTAAATACTTGCGCTCGCGTCTCACCTCCCTCTCCATAGTAAGCTACGGCGACAGGGCATATGAGATCAATGACGTCAGTACATAATAACCGGTTATGATTATTACTGAACCGATACCAAATTGCCCGTGTCTGCATTGCGGTGCACCGAAGAAACAATTAATTTTGACACCCCTAACCTGGATGTACTTTATGCTTGTGGCTACTTGCCACAAATGTATAAAGATTAGATGCAAACCATTGTTCTAAGCCATAATAGCTTATTAATACTTTAACCAAAGGCAAAGCTGTCAGAAATGAAAAAAGATGATGGAGCATACACTAACCTATACATTATTCAGTCACAAGATTGTGCCAAACAGTGGACAGAGAGGATATATATGAATGTCAACATATTCACTGATGGTTAATATGATTCGCAGTACCCAGATGAGCTTGTGTTATTCAATGGTTGTTATCTCAGTATAACATAACCTAAAAAGTCGCAACTGACCAATCAGAATCAAAGTATTCCGGACAGTTATAATCAATCCTTGATGACAACCGTTGAACACAGACTCATCCGGAAAATTTGAATCATCTTACAGTGAATACGTTGAATTGACATATCATTTAAAAAAAAGCAATTGCAAAGTAAAATAAAAATACCCCTAGTATAATTAGGGTAGTCTTTGTTAATTGCTGATATTAAATGATGATGAATGTGTATCTGTACAGTGTGTTCGATATTGACATACGAGTTAGTTTGAGTTTCTCCTCTATATTGCCCTTCAGTTCGATGAAAGCTTCCCTTAGCTTCTCCAGATTTTCATGAGTCTTTGCATTGATATCAGGCAAGCTCCTGGGGTCTGTAAAGCTGCACAGGGATGAGTAAATCTACAGCAGGAGACAGAGAGCAGAAAGCCTTCAGCATGAGGAGTGTTCTGGTGTCTCATTGGTCAGAGAGATGTTGACTGACCTGTAGGAGGTGGAGGTGATCTTCAGTGTGTGAGAGCTGCTCCAGCTCAGTGTTTCTCATCTTTAGCTCAGTGATCTCCTGCTCCAGCTCTTCAATCAGCTCTTCCTCCTGTTTCTCTGCTGCTTTCTGCTGCTCCTCCATCATCTCCAGCAGTTCAGTCTGACATCTCTCAATGGAGCGGATCACATCAGCGAAGAGCTCTACATGAGCTGCTTTCTCCTTCTCTGAGTTTATCTGCTCAAACAGGTCAGTCAGAACATTATTAGTGGGGTTGGCTGAGACAAGAATCAGTGTTACTAGTCCTAATACTTTAGATAAGGGAAACCAATTTTAAAACCCCTGAATGATTCATCAAATCATGTGTCTTGTTGAGCAGAGATGTATTATTTCACAGACAGACATGTCAATATTCTGACCAACAGCAGCGAGTGTCATTCATTTTGTACTAGAATTTATTAAACAAGCTGTTAATATGGATTACCTTACATTTTAGCCAAAGTATTGCCCGTTATTCTGTGGCTCTTTGGAATACTTGATTCTGATTGGTCAGTCATTTGTTTCAGTTACATCTACACCTACCACAACCCTAAACCCTACCTCACAGTAACCTGTTGCATTTTAGTAACCTCTACACCTACTACAACCCTTAACCCAACCTCACAGTAAGTGGTTGCATTTAGTAATGTTTACACCAGGGGCGAACTGGCCTGATGGTCAATCTTGTCTGCCACCCTGACTCTGGCCTGCCTCCCCCTAACACCCAACACCCTACTTACCCGCCCTTCACTTACCAATTGGCAACCCCCCCCCCCCCCCCCCCCCCTGTCCCAGTCCGCCCTTGGTTTACACCTACCACAACCCTAAACCCCACCACGAAGTAACCGGTTGCGTTTTAGTAACATCAACACCTACTACAACCCTAAACACTACCTCACAGTAACTGTTGTGTTTTAACATCTACATCTACCACAACCCTAAACCCAACTTACTTGTAGCATAACTCCCTTCTAGTTGGCATAACTCCCTCCTAGTTGGAGGTCTCCAGGCTGCAGTGATCCCTACTTGGGGCAAAGCGTGTCTTTCGCAGGAGAAAAAGGAGAGATGTATGACAAAAGGATTGTGTTTATATTGCTGCTTAGTGTCCAGTAAAATTCAAAGACCATCAGTTGGTGGGAGGTTTCTGAAAGGTGGGGCTACATTTGAGAGATCCTACTATTGTGTTTCCTGTTGTTCTTCTGTGAAGCTTTATGTCAAGCCTTAATAGACTCTGGAGCTGAAGCAAATTTTCTTTGCACACCAGAATCATGCAAGAACTGGGCATTGTAGTTAAACTCACTCATGCCACTTCTGGCAACCACATGGAAAAAAATTTCACGTTCTATTGACTAATTGCCCTTTTGGTCCTGTGGTACTGGGTCATCCTTGGTTCTTACTCCATAACCCCAACACTGACTGGTGTCACAACACTGTGTTTTTAGATTGAATATCGTCCCTATGACTGTGCTATAGAGACTTACTGGCAGATAGGTCTTTACCTAAGGGCAGGTTATACTTGCTTTCCGCCCTGGAATAGGAGGGCATTGATTCATGGTTTGGTGAATGACATCATGGTAAAGAACACTTATACTTTGCCATTGATAAAAATTGGATCTTCCCAATATTTATCGTTTGGTTTATATAAGGGAGGAGGATGAATGGAGGACCGTCTTTAATACCCACAGACACACTTTGAATATCTTGTTATGTACTTTGGGTAGTTCAATGCTCCTGCAATCTTCCAAGCACTGGTCAATGATGTTCTGAGAGACATGATTGATATGTTCATATATGTCTACCTGGGTTGCTAGAGAATTGTCTTCGATCTGGATTATCCAACGCTTATCCTTTAGTTCATATAAGGGAGAAGGATGAATGGAAGACCATCTTCAATACCCCCAGAGCACTTTGTATATCTAGTTATGTACTTTGGGTTGTTCAATGGTATTTTATATTTTCCCATTTTTTCCAGGAACATGTTCAGCTTGTCAGATAAGTGCTATAAGAGAATTGTCTTCGATCTGGATTCGATCTCCTAATTTATCAGTGACAGTATGCTAACAATTGATAATAAACTAGCATACTGGAAAGATTTTTATATCTTCATCTTACAATGTCCCCATAATTATTGTTGTGCTATAAAGCAGTATAATAAATGATACGACTCTACCACATCCTGCATATTGCTTGTTTGAAATTGCCACTTCAGAGTAACTGATTTCAATGAACTAATTAAACATTTAAACATAATTTTTTGCATACAGCTATTTACTGGAAAGAAAAGTCATGTCCTGATCACTCTGTACGAGTTTATTCTGCAATAACCACCACCTTGCTCTTACCAACTAAAACACAGGTGTCAAACTCAGCTCCTGGAGGGCCGCAGCTCTGCACAGTTTAATTCAAACCCTAATTACACACACCTGATCCAACCATTTGAATTCTTCAGGCTTAAGCTGCGGTCACACTAGAGTTTGAGCTTCAAAAATTCTGTCGTACAGCGCTGTGAAAAGGGGCGGGATTAAACAAGATGACTAGACATAAAAAAAGCAAGCGATTGCTCCAGGTTTTAAATTTCTGTCCAGAGAGGTCATGTTTTGATCCTGGATTGGTCTCACGCAGTCAAGTGATGCGATTTCGCAGGTCAGAGTTCACCAAGCTTGAACTTTGCACCGCAGCGAAATGCGAAACTTGATGCGTTTCCGGTCAGACGCATTCGTGTGTGTATGAATGAAAGTCTATGGGGAGAAAAGTCCAGTGTGACGGCAGCTTTAGGCACTTACAGGTAAGTCTGTTGAAGGAGGGTTGGAACTAAACTGTGCAGGGCAGCGGCCCTCCAGGAACTGAGTTTGACACCACTGAACACAACTAAATTATTTGCAATATATGTTTAACTTTAGGATAACTCACTTTTCTGTCTTCTGCTGATTTTCTGATTTCTTCAATCGTCTCAGTTTTTTCCTGGATTTTTTGCTGCACATCTATCTGTGTCAGTATCAGATGAGTGTATAGAGAGAAAACACATTTTTAAAAGTGGATCTTTAAAGATTCCAAAAAGATTTCCAGTGTTTTGAGCTTTTACCTTCCTCTCTTCGATCACATCTTCTATAGGAACAGTGATGTGGTCCTTGTGATCTCCTTCAATGCAGAACGGACACACGCACATCTCATCCTCTCTACAGAAGAGCTCCAGAGGTCTGTCGTGTTTCTGACATATATAGTCCTCCAGATTCCTCACAGGATCCATCAGTTTGTGTTTCTTCAAACCTGCCACTCTTGAATGAGGCTCCAGGTGAGTTTGACAGTAAGAGCTCTGACACACCAGACATGACTTCAGAGCCTTCAGCTTTCTGCCCTCACAGACGTCACACACAACTTCAGCCTTTTCCTCAGGACTGTTCTCTTGGTGTTGCACTGGGATCTCTCTGGATGTGGTGTCAATCTCAGGATCAGGTCTTTGTGTTAATGTTTTTCCACAGTATGGACAGCTGATGGTTTGTTTGTTCTCCCAGCGTCTATTCAGACAGCTCTTGCAGAAGATGTGTCCACATGGAGTGCTGATCGGATCGGTGAACACTTTCACACATATAGAGCACCGAAGCTTCCTGAGTGAATCACTGGAGGACAACGCTGGAAGAGAAATGTTGAAGATAAATCATACACCACCACTACTACTACTAAGTTTGGACATACTTGAAAGAGTCATGCTAACTTTCTTATCGTTTAAAAAAAACTGATCTAATAAAATGAGATCCCTGAGAATTAGGATCCCTGTGAAGTCAGTGCTGTTTATGAAGAAATCAATGATTCTTGATGTCCTCATAAAGCTGGTTAAATGTAAAGATTGATCAGTAGCATTGAAACGTTAACAGTACTTTAACAGTAAAATTAACCCAGTAAAGTGATGTTATAATGAGGTTCCTTGTTTTCTATTAATTTTGAAACCACTGGAGCACCTATCACTGTACTGCCCATCAACAGAAATGAGCAGTATTATAGCAAAAAATCTATTGACTTACTTGAATGTAAACTATTTTGACTTGATCTCCTGGATTCTTTTCCTCTTCTTGATGCTGGTGAAGATTCTGCCATTGTTCTTCACTTATTTTCACTGAGGACACACGATGACTTGAAATTACTGACTTGCATTTACAAATTAAACAAAATTTAACTGCACATAAAAACACCTTTTTTTATTAAAATAATATTTTTTATTCCCCTCAAATACTATTGTATTGTTAAAGAACAGCGAAACCTTGAATTTCCTCGAATCACAAAATGAATCGTGCTATAATATGTTTAGTATGTCAACAGATTATATTTAATGGAAGAGTATGTTATACTAATCACAGCGGACAATCTTTGAATATTGTGTTGTTGGATATTACCAACATTAAAGAGCTTAATGCAAGAATTGATGGGTACAGAAACACAATTTCTGCTTTTAAGCAAATTCCTGGAGGGCCACAGCTCTGCAGTTTTGCTCCAAACTTAATCAGACACACCTGACCGAAATAACCAAGGCGTTCAAGACTAGTCTTAAAAACCTTGATTAGTTGGATCATCTGTGTTTGATTAGGGTTGGAGCAAAACTGTGCAGAGCTGCGGCCCTCCAGTAATCGAGTTTAAGACCTATGGTTTAGATCAAGAGTGTTCAAACTTTGTCCTGGAGGGCCGGGTTCCTACTGAGATTAGCTCCAACATGCCTCAACACACCTGCCAGGAAGTTTCTACTATATTTATTAAGAGCTTTATTAGCTGGTTCAGGTGTGTACGATTAGGGTTGGAAGTAAACTCTCCAGGACACCGGCCTTGCAGGACCAGGTTTGGACATCCCTGGTTTAGATAAAAGTACTAAGTACAACTATAATATTGTTAACCTGAGTATTTTGTTTGTGTCATTCTGCCCCCTTGTGTTTTCTCTCTCTATGTGCATGTTTATAGGCATAAAGGCAGATTAGCATGATCATTTCCTGGAATCTTTTTATTGGTTCTCTTCATCATCCATTCCCCTAATAGCCTCAAGCACATGTATTTCCCCTGCAAGTGACATCACTCTGTGAGCAGTAGGTTTAGGCCTTATACTAATTTTACCCCTTCCATTTACCCATACCCCTTATGTTCTCATAAGGGGATAGGAGTGTCCTAATTCTTTTTTGATTGGAGGTGTAGGGGTAAGGGCAAATAACCTTTTACCCCTTCAAATTAAGATTTTTCAGGGCCACACACAAAAAAAGGGGTATGAAAAATTTCCCTGAATACATCAGCTAGCAAAATCGAGCAAGGTAACCCAGAAATTTAACAAATGGGCATTAATAAGGATTTTACAGACAACCATCTGATTTATTACATTCATAATAGTGCGGATGTTACAGTGATGATTTTCAAAGAAATGTTTATAAAAATTGCGACGTTTTTCTAATGATGTCTGTTATAATAACTGAAGCAATTTGAAAATTTTTTTTCTACCGCTTAGACCCGGACCTATCAGAGGTTGCCACAGCAGAAAGAATGAACAACTACTTTTCTTTACGCAACCGCTGCAGAATATTACAAAACATATTTTTAATTCTGATAACGTTGCCTGATGATTTGACAGAATAGGCCAGTCTGTCAGGAAAAAGTCTGGTGGAAGGGAATTGGCTTTTTACAGGATGTGAAAACCTTAGATATTAGTACTTTGTAAATACTCAAACACTCAAAAACTAATAGCAGTCATCCAAATACTGTGTAAAACAACTTTGCGCATTTCATTTCTAAAATCGCAAGACACTTACAGCCTTTTTGTGGACATTAGTAAACAGCAGTGTGCTGTGCTTTTTATGTAACTAGGCAAAATCAACAGTCTTGGTGCTGGAGCTAGCAACAACATAATAATGGTGCTTGTGTAGCAAAAGTGTCCCATTTCTATCCCTATCCCTTAACTGTGTTTTAAGGGCATATGGGAAGGCGTAGGGGTATAAAATAAATTGGGATTGAGCCTTAGTGTTGGGGTTAATACACTGATCTTTAATAGTCATTCTATAGAACACAGGTGTCAAACTCAGTTCCTGGAGAGTCACACCTCTGCAGAGTTTAGTTCCCGTCCTAATTACACACACCTGATCAAACTAATTGAGTCATTCAGGCTTGTTAGATACCTACATGTAGGTGTGTTGAAGCAGGGCTGCAGCCTTCCAGGAACTGAGTTTGACACCTCTGCTATTGAGAATGGGAATGTGCCATTACAGTGCAAAGCATTCTGTGTATTTAGGGTACCGAAGCTGGATCCTATTGATTTTTTATATCGCATATACACTCATCAGCAATAAACTGTAAGCACTCACAAATAAAGAAGAAAATCACCAATGGAAAGTTTTCTTTTGGCATCTCATACAGTCATGTACAGATGAGTCGGTTCATTTATTTGATGGAACGCACTTTTCCGCTTCTCAGAAAGACAAAGAGCAATTATAAAGGTATCTACACGTCAGTCCATTTCATCTTGAGTGTTTCTAAGTTGAGTGTTTTTTTCTGAGGTGGCTTGCATTGGTTTAGACCAGGGGTGCCCAAACTCAGTCCTAGAGGGTCGATGTCCTGCATAGTTTAGCTCCAGCTTTCTTTAACACACCTGACTGGGAGTTTCTAGTATACCTAGAGAAAGCTTGATTAGCTGGTTCAGGCATGTCTAATTGGGGTTGAATTTAAACTCATTAGGCTACCGGCCCTCCAGGATTATGCTTGGGCACACCTGGTTTTGACTAACAGACGAAAGCCGCGGTCACACTACAGTTTAAGTATGCAAAATTCTGTGGTACGTCCCTGCGGAAAGGAGCGGGATTAAACAAGATTAGACATTTAAAAAGCAAACGATTGGTCCATATTTAAAATTTCTGTCCAGAGAGGTCATGTTTTGTTTTCAATTGGTCTTACGCAGTCACGTGATGCCATTTCGCAGGTCAGTTTACCAAGCTTGAACTTTGCAATGCAGTGAACTGTGAAACTTGTTGCACAACCTTGCGTTTCCGGTGTCATGAGAAATCGAGTCCTCCTGAGAATTGGGTCCACCTACAGGACCCTGAGTGATCCTATTGTTTCATTGGAGTTGTAATAGGTATAGTTTGTAGTGCCTAATTGTAAAGTACAGTATATGAAATCACATTCGTAATCTATATAATGTAAAAAGCGTTTAATTTAATTGACACTTTCATATACTTATGTATAATCAAAGGCATGCATGGGTTACGAAATTGAGCTTTTATCTTTTAAACTGTTTAGTTAGCTTATGTGCTAGCATAATCATACCTCTACCATTAGCCTCCTGGCTACAAGCTAACGCAACTGATTAGCCACACAAGAAGGTATCACACTAAGAGCTTTTGATCAGGCATTCACCACAAACGATCCCTTAGGGGTCCTAAGCGGACTCGATTCCATGGTAAAGTCTAGATCGGATACTCGGCCGACCAGAAATGCGATATGCACATTAATATAGCAACATTTTTTGTGATACTGTATAACAATAATATTTTTACAGTACTGTGATGGTTGGGTTTGGGGTTGGGCTGGGTGTAGGCGTTAAAAAATACAATTTATTGGGTAATTTAATAGATAGCATAAATAATACTCGGTACAACTACTGTTTTTACGTTACTGTGACGGTTGGGTTTAGGGTTGGGGTAGACGTTAATAAAATACAATAAATGGGAAATTTCATAAATAAAATAAATAATTCTTGTTCACTTCCAGCCACAACCATATCAGATCTAGCAACAACCCAATTCCATGGAGGAACTCGATAGCAGTGTCTCATTTCAGAGGCTGCATCCTTTGAAGGCTAGATCTTAGGACGTTCAAGGCTGTGAAGGTTTCACCGGTTGTGTCCTTCATTGCCTGGGAAACGAAGGATGGATTTTGAGGCTGCATTTGAAGGAGTCTTCGAATTTTTTTGAAATGAGACCACCTTTGTTGCACCGCGTCGACACAGCGCACTTCGAATGCATCCTTCGGAGGACTTCGAAGAAGTAATTTTTCACCACTGCCACATTCTGCCACAAATGTCTGCCACATTCGCATGCGTGTAAATGGAAGTCTATGGGGAAAAAAGTCCAATGTGATTGCGGCTTTACCTATGGGCTTCAAACAAGCTTGAATGACTCAATTAGTTTGATCTGGTGTGTTTAATTAAGGTTGGACTAAATTGTGCAGCGCTGCGGCCCTCCACAAACTGAGTTTGACACCTGTAGTTTAGATTATGTGCATTGTGGACTCGCCATGACGTATATTCCTCGTTCTTAATCTGGGATGTCCAAACTTGGTCCTGGAGTGGTGGTGTCCTAGCATAGGTCTCAAACTGTCCTGATGAGTTTAGGTCCAACTTGCCTCAACACACCTGCCAAGAAATTTCTATTATGTCTAGTAAAAGCTTGATCAGCTGGTTCAGGTGTGTTTGATTAGGGTTGGAGATAAACTCTTGGACAATGGTCTCAAACTCAATTCCTGGATGGCCACAGCTCTGCAGTTTTGTTCAAACCCTAATCAAACACAGCTGATCCAACTAATCAACTAACTAAGACTACTTCAAGACTAATAAGCAGGTGTGAGGTGGTTGGAGCTAAACTTGGCAGAACTGCAGCCCTCTAGAAACTAGGTTTGACATCTGTAGTCTAGATTGTGTGCTCTACTGTATATGTAAAAACATTGTGGGCTCACCGTGACGTAGATTCCCCATTCTCTATATCCCATTCTATATGAGGGATGTCCAAACTGGTCCTGGAGGGCCAGTTCGCTAGAGCATAGGATTTAAACTCAATTCCTGAAGAGCCGCAGCTCTGCAGTTTTGCTCCAACCCTAATCTGATGCAAATAATCAAGGTGTTCAAGACACCTTAAGTAGAGACTATTAAGTAGGTGTGAGTTGGAGGAGGTTGAAGCAAAACTGTGCAGAGCTGCGGCCCTCCAGGAATTAGGTTTGAGACTATTGTCCAAGAGTTTACCTCCAACCCTAATCAAACACACCTGAACCAGCTAATCAAGCTCTTACTAGATATACTAGGAACTTCCTGGCAGATGTGTTAAAGCAAGTTGGAGCTAAACTCAGCAGGACAACAGCCCTCTAGGACCGAGTTTGGCCATTCTTTAAATATAGATCAGTGGATTAATAGCACACGTACATGAAAAAGCAGCAACACCAAACACTCACCTGGCCTAGTGCCATGAGAGATTGTGTGTAACGTTATATGATTGTAGTTCCATCGCTGTATTCATCAGTTTAAACTTCGTGAACCTGACACACACACACCCACGCATGCTTGACAGACACTTTGATCCACATTCCAATCTGCTTGCTGTGTTCCTGGACATACTCTGCGAAAATGCGTTTCTCAGATAAGTAAGGGGGGTTTCCGCTATTTTATTTGTATATCCTGTTGAATGGTTTCAGCGAGCCAGAACACTTATCTAGATTTAGTTTTCTTTAGTTTTGACAGAGGTTGTTTAGAGATAGAAAACCTAGAAGTGTTTTTTGACCTTTAATTTTAGCCTTGTGCCCCAGAGGCATTACACCCACTTAAAGTATTCAGTCTATCACTGGTATTCAGACTCACTTCCTCTCGTCACAACTGACCCTTAGCAATCATAATATATCTTTTATTATTTATTATTATATAGGCCATTTTGAGGAATATTAACCAAAACAAAGGTCCTAACGTATGTCCTGTTTTACATTTTTAATTTCTATAACTTCCCAGAATCCAAAAAGAGTCATATACTGATAACTAATGTTATGCTGTTAGCTGTTGAAGTTATGATTGAATTGCCTCTTGTTACAGTTATGAAATAGTTTGATAACAAGCAGGAAATGTTCATGGGCCAATGACATGACCACATTGAAATGGCCTTTCTATTTATCTGCAGAGTAGCAGATCATTTACTTATCGTTTAATTCTTTAATAAACTCAACAAAATGACATAACACAAAACTTTGCTGGACAATCAAGCTAACATAACATTTATGTAATTCCGATAGCATTTTAGCACAGTAAACAACTTTACTCACCCTTAAGTGAAACCCATAACATAAGAGTTTCTTTCTTTTGTTGAACACAAAAGAAGATATGATGAATAAAGTAGAAACCCTGTAACCACTGACATCGATGGTAGGATAAACATACTATGGAGGTCAATGGGTACAGGTTTACAGCCTGCTTCAGGATACATACTATTGTGTTGAACATAATACAGAAATCAGGTTTATAACAAGTAAAAGGTTCAATTTTGGGTGAACTAACCCTTTAAATCTGCTCCTATTCAACTTGTTTACAAAAATTAATCATTACTAAAACAGTTCGGCTCAATACATCTAATATCTGTCTTACCTGTGTCCACAAGGGTTTCTGAAAGCCTCAATCTGCTGTTGAAGTGGCTGCTCGTTTCAGTCGGTGTCTGTACGGTTGTATAATCAAGTCATTCACAAATCAAGTTTTTTCACTTTCTCTGGAACTCTGACTTAACTACAGTGACATCAGAGCTGCTTCTGGATTTACAGCTTCATGTTTGTCTTTGTATTCGCTGTGATTGGTTCACGTTCGTATCTTCAGGGCCAAGAGGAACACAGATACTAAACGTCACATTTGAGTGAAAGAATAATAACCTCAGCGTTTGTTTTAACACCTAATATTGATCCTAAGAAAATATTAATTAAGATGAAGTTCTAACGACGGAAAGACACAATGTTTATCCCATGAAATGTCCACCAAACAAACAAATCGATTGTTTTAAGTTTTATTCAAAAAAACAAGATGGTAAAAATAAAACAAACATAAAAAACGTATGATGTGACGAGATTTTTACATTAGCTATACAAAACAAAACTGAAAGGCATACAGGAAATGTTTAGATTCACTGATACATCATCTATGGAACGTCATAAATAAAAAAGATTCACGTGTAAAACTGGAATCTCACGTTTTTCAATGTTTTTCATGCAATAACAGACGGATCTTAATATATCAGACTGACTAAAAATGACACGAGAGCTTCACTACAGTCAGGAAAAAAGTCAACAGTATTGGAGGTGAGTGAAAATCCTGATGTTATTGATGGTAGAGAACTGGAGCTGACAGAAGGGGTTTGGTGTGTGTGAATGAATGAGGTTGCTGGGGTCTGTTAGGCCGAGTAGTCCTGCAGGATAAAATGTATATTATGTCATATAAAAATATACAGGTGCATGTTAAAAAGTAGGACATCAAAACCGAAAAGTAAACTCTTATATTCTATATTCAATACACATTAAATTAAATATTTCAGCAGTTTTTTGTTTGTAAAGTTTAATTAAGACCCAAAAATTGTTATATATTCTCAAAAGATTTATCTAAAACTGAGTTACAAAACGGAAATGTTCAAGAACACAACATACAGTGTGTTACAAGAGATCTGAAAGATGGCATTTATGTTTGATTAAACAGAAAACATTTCCTCTTGGCAGCATCAGAATATGCAAATACAGTCTTCACTGATTGGTCTGTATCAACTTCATCTGCTGCATATTCCATTTCTAATTTGCAGCTAGGCATGGGCCGGTATACGTTTCTGACAGTATGATAACCTTATATAAAAATATCATGGTTTTATGGTATTGTGCTCACTGCTCTAAAATATGCTCATTTTAAATGTCTGGGTAAAAAAAACAAACTTTTTCTCCATTGAACACAATATTATTTTCAGAAACATTTTAAGTATTTTGGAACAGTAAACATGTTAGGCTAAATAATTCTAATTAATGATTAACTTCTGCTGTCTTCATTACTATCCAAAACACATTTCTTAACAATTTAACATGAAATTTCTGGATATCTTTTTGCTAGAGATACTGTTGTCCTTTAAAAAAAATAAATAAATAAAAAATCTTATATATAAATAATATATAATTAAAACAACAGAGAAATGAATTTACAGTCATCTTTACAAATTAATTATCATCAGCTTAATAAAAAAGTATATAAAAATATATCTGAAAACTACATACTGTATATATTTAGAATATTCTGAATTACAAAAATGAATCTGCGTGACTGATTTTCACCTATTCCAAATGTTTTAGAAAATTTAATTATACAATAAGCTGAATATACATGCTATATATGGGTTAAAATTAATAAAATGGGTTTTCAAACATTAATATAAGATCAAAATACGTTCTGCGAAATTTGACCATTATACAATTTTACAGTGACGTGCATATTAAAACAAAAATGTAACCCTTTACAATAAGGTTGTATCAGTTAAAGGGGACCTATTATTAAGCCCACACAGAATCTGCGCGCGCAGAATTCCGCAGATTTTCCGCAGAATTCCGCAGATTTTTAGCCCATCATTAATTCTGTTTATTTACTTGAGTAAATGTGTGTAAATCTGAATTTATTCAGTTTTTAAATTACACACATTTCACATATTAAGGTTTTAGTTATGATACTCCCAAAATAATTCATCAGAAATCCGCAGATTTTTACCAAAATTCTCTGCAGAAATAGCAAAAAACGTCCGCAGATTCCGTCTGGCCCTATCTATTATGTAGAAATTACTTACATAAGGGGTTTGAACACAGTTGTGTAAAACAGTCTTTGAATTTAACCAGCTTTTAATGGTAAAGATATATTAATTACATTTTTTTTTAATCACACTTGATATAACAGTCTGCAGAAACACTTTGATTGACATTCTCCCTATATACGTGTCATCAGAAGGGGAAAAGCCTGGCCCATTAGTGACCATCTCTTCCTCACTAACATAGGACATCAGTCTGGGCTGCGTCCGAAACCGCCTGCTACTCAGTAGGTACTGCATTTAAATTTAAACATACTACCCGGCCGTTAGAAAAGTATGTTCTATACAGTATTAATGTAAGAAGTATGAATGGAATTCGGATGTACTACATCCGCCATTTTGTCATGGTCACGTGACCTACCAGCGTCAGTTGCGTCGCTTCACTCCCATTCATGAATTCTCTCCCGGGGCATCATGGGATAGTGCAGTGTGCATGGGATGCGCACTTTAGAATCTCGCCGGAAGTAGTAAGTCATGCGGGCAGTTCTCGCATACTGATTTTCGAATTCTATGAATTCAGACATACTACTCGGCTCGCATACAGATTTTAGCGTACTGTATAGTATGGAAGTATGCGGTTTCGGACTCAGCTTTGTTTTTGAATCTGCCACTATGCTGACATATAGGCATTTGTAACTCCGCCCTCTTTTCAAAAAAGATTACAATTTCATTTGAATTTAAAGCAACAGTCACCAAAATGCCACAATAAGAATCAATAATTAAGCCTAAAAGGGGCCAATTTAAAGAGTTATAAAACATTATTTGTGAGGTATTTTGAGCTGAAACTTCACACACATACACACACACACACACACACACACACTCTCTCTAGGGACATCAGAAATTTATTTTACATCTTGTAAAAAGTGGCATAATGGGTCCCCTTTAAATGTATGAACAAACAATGAACTATAAATTTCCTACAGCATTTATTCATCTTTGTTAATGTTATTTAACAGTGATAACGTTATTATTGATGGTTCATGTTAACTCAATAAATGGCATACAAGTATTGTTCATTAGTAAATGCATCAACTAATAAACCCTTATTGTAAAGTGTGACCATAAAATCTATATCCATAATTCATTATACAAGTAAAACAGAAGTACATTTGAACTTACCGCCCTGGGTTTCTTGTTCATCTTCATATCAAATCTGTAAAAACAAATAATAATAATAAATAATAACAATTTAAATAATCAAGCAAGTGTCCCATCATGGTCGACAGTCTAAATCCCTGCATGCAATTACCACAAAACCCCCAACATGTCTAACATGAACTCCACGAACATGCATCTGAAAAATAAGTATCAAAACCAAATAAAAAAACTGCAGCAACATCTGTGTCTGATCAGGCGGAAGCAGCAAACATCACAGCATTGATCAGACCCTACGCAGCTACCGGACAGAAGACACAGAAGAAAGACAGAGAGAGACAGCAAGTAAAAATCAGACTTACTCAAAGTCATAATCAAACATGCCAGAAGGGCTGAAGGGGGCAGCGTTAGGAAGGAAGAGAGCATTAGAAGTTAGTGTACTAGACTGACCTGCACATCAAACCCACTGCAGATTATATAGAGCATGTTAACAATATTTATTATACCCTCAGCAGTGCACTACATGAACAAGCACATCAGGAGAGATACTAAAGCTTCCTCTATAGGGTGAAAGTGAACGTTAGACCCTAACTAGTGTTCATCTAATTTATCTAGAAAGTGTCCTGAATAGGGCTCTGCGATTTGGGGGAAATGTGATTTTTTTTGACAGATATTGCGATTTGATTTGCAATTTAATTTTGTAAACAAACTTGAGCTCAATAATCTGCATCGTAGCTTCTTACTGCTAAAATGCAGTGAGTGTTAGCTAAAAAAAAGAAACTGAAAAGATATTGACTTACTCCAACATTTATTCAAATTTGTTTAAGTATTCAGAAATTAAACACTTGTTTTTCTCTATAGCAAACAGTAAGCACAAATAAAACGTCCTTTTGAATTAGCGACCTGTCTGCAAACAAGTTCAACTCAAATTAGGGAGATAGTGTAGAAATTAGTGGTGATCACAAATCTGCAGTTCGGATCACACGTTTTTTAGTCATGGATCGGACCATTTTTCGGATCAGCAAAAAAGTGAGGAGACAAATGCAATTTGCTTTCCATTTATATAAAAATATTACTGCAAAAAATTGCTTTTAACAAACCGAACTTAGAACCTGTAATGTTAATATAAAAAAAACAAGAAAGAACCAGCTGAAGAAGGAAAAGTATTCAATATGAAATATGATGTTCTACTGTTGCTGATAATGCTAAATAAAGAAATCTAACATCTTGTGCAACATATCATATTTATCTTCAACTAATGATTCAACAATTCACAAATAAAAATTCATGTTTTATTATACTGTAGGTGTATTATTTTTGAAAACCTATTCAGTCACATAATTTAAGTTTGTCGCATCTGTTGGTTACACCATGTAATTACTTTTAGCAGTGTCAAACATTCACCAGCGTCATGTTTCATTAAATGGTGATTTTAATCTGTACATAAATATCAGTGTTTATATATGAACTATAAACTGTTCTCCCAGCACTTCTGTGTTATTTAATTGTGTGTAACTCACTGAAAAAGTATAAAAACTGAATCTCTTTCGATGCAGATTTGAATGCAGCGCTTTGAAGGATTAATAAACATGTGCAAATCCTTATAATTTATAGTTCATGTTGCGCAGGTTTAAACTGAGATCACGATCTTTTAATGTTTAATTGTGCAGCTTTATACTGAATGCATAAATGCAGGCTAAACAAGCAGTGACAGAAAACATATTAAATTAATAGCCTAAGAAAGCATTTAGGAAGGTCCCACCACAACTTTTCCCGTCATCATTATATCTTACAGGGAAGCCAAAATGCTTTCATGCACGCGATTTGAATGACTCGGGAGGCGATCTCTCTGCAATGGTTATAAATTTTGGATTAACCGACAAGTTCAACATAAATTATAAATCCGCGGGTCACGTGCGTTCCAAACCAAGAGTTGTGATCCGTACGGATCACGGATCAACAGTGATCCGTTTCACCCCTAGTAGAAATACAGAACACTCAGCAAACTAACATGGCTGATAAGAGCCTTTCTGTAGCTTACATTGTCTAAAAACTAAATAATTGTCACCATAGATGCTACACAAAATATCACAACATTCAGCATACAGCTGTGGTACTGCAAAATGGTTAGAATATGTGCGAGATGGAAGAGTTTATCTCCTATCCAGCATTTGGATGAGGTTTTTAAATCCCTTTTCATCACTGCATTAAAAGGCACCGTGTCTTTAGCAAGGTAGTGAGTTATGGCGTTAGTTACCTTCTGGTGCCTTCGTGGTGTTTATTTCACCACGCAAACAACTCTGAAATTGTACTTTACTGTTGCTTGCTACTAGACAAGAGTGTCACTGGCAATACTTTCAGTTGACTTTTTTAGCAAGATGCTCCTCATATAGCCACCTGTGATGCTTTTTTAGGTGCTGGTTGCTGTATTTCCTTGTGATGTGGCAACAATTCTGCGACAGCTCTTACAAATTACCAGTTTTTGTTCGGTGTCTGTAACTAAAAGATTCCCATGTTACCAACGTGCCGTTTTTTTTTATATCAATTTGCTTATTAATGCTTCTGAAACAGCAGACGCCATAATCCCACTCATCCGCACTTTCCCGTTTGTTTGTTTTTTTTATTGTGAGTGTTTGGCATAGTTCGGCTGCACAATACTGATTGGGCAGAACGAAAGTGTGCTCACTCAATTGGCTAGTAAGACTGTCACACACAGACGGCAGTCACGCAGGGTGGGGGGAAATTTAAATACATATATATATTTCATATCGCAGCCTCTTGCGATTAGCAAATCAAAACATTCAAATCACGATTACGATTCTGAATAATTGCACAGCCCTAGTCCTGAAAAAGTCTATACATTTCTAAGCAATAGACAGAAAAATCAAGCAATAAATTTATAGAAATTTTTGAAAACATATCAACAGCTGGAATTTTTTTTCATTCATTAATTTATTTATTGTCATTTATTTACACCATTTAATGACTTCAATTAAAGTACAAAAAGTGTCTCTACAGTCAATTAACTTACTTTAAAAACAATTACAAAAACATATATACAATTTGTTTAATTACTAATTTTTTTAAATATTAATATTTTAATATAATATTTAAAATTAATTATAATTTTTTAAAATAATAAAAATATATAATAAAATAAGATTTTTGCTTAATTTAGCAAATTGCACGGTTAAAAATGTTGATTTTACTCACTCAAGTCATTACAAATTATAATAGTTTTGTGTTTTATAGTTTTATTCTTTTATAATACTATAAAATAGAACCGATTTTACTCACAGAATTCAATTTCTCACATTTGAGGACATTTTTAGACTCTTAATATATTTTTAAAAATTAAATTCACCTTAATTTTCTATTATAAACATCTATTAATACAAAAAGAAATCTTTATATTAAATCTTATATCATAATATATTAAATCTGGCCACAGAATCAACAATTTTCTTTCTGTCCGTCTAATACAAACACTGATGTGCAAGTTACACTACAATGTAAGAGAATCCACAAGGAAGGAAAAAAAGATTAAGAAAATAACACTCAGATGAGCTTGAGCCACAGAATTAACAAGCTGAGATACAAGCCTAAAAATCAACAAATATGTCAATTTATAAACACCCCCACATCCACTCAGAACACACTTGAGTCAGAATGAGGTGAAAATAGATAACCCTGGACCTCAAGGGCCAGCTGGAGATCAGGTACCTGTGTCTGTTTTTGTTCTTGCGTTTCTTGTGGCTGCTTTGGTGGCTTCCAGAGGATGTTGAAGCCACTTTCTGAGGTTTAAGGTCCTGCAGGGCTCCGTCTGCCTCCTCTGTGTCTTCCTGGCTGGGTTCGTTTTCTTGGTTCTGGAGGTCTGGAGACGTGTCACTCTCTGTTCCACTGCCAGGCTCACCTATGGATTAAAAGGTATGATTAACAGGCCCCGACATAATAAGGGTTTTCAATTGACTCAAGATTTGGTCAGTTACCTGTATGCGCAGCCATACATGCAATACTTAGATGTAAACATAAGCATGCACTGCAAAATCATCTAGAGCAGTGGTTCTCAAATTTTTTTTATCAAGTACCACCTCAGAAAAAAATGGTATCTCCAAGAACCCCCATAAGCAGTATTGAAATACTGTAGCGTAGTAGGCCCAGTAAAGCAGCTACAGCTCTGCACAGTTCAAAAACATGGCACTTTAATTCCTATTATTAAGAATATTATTGTTAGCCACTTTAAACATTATAAATAGTCTGAACATTAACACTGTACAGTGCTTATATGTAAAAAAAACAAACCAAAAAGTCAACATTTTAACTAAAATGTACTTTTAAAAGTTAAAAATAGTAGGTTACTGTTCTTAAAAAGTAAAAAAAAAAACCTGTACTTATAAAGTATGTAAAGTATAAACATACTGTATAATAGCCAATTTATCAAGACCTGGAAATGTTGCCTGGACCTCAGAAATATAGGCTATTTATCATCATATTCATGTATAAATCATTTTTGATATATTTAGCAATGTTTGTAGCATGTACCACTTGAAGAAAGCCTGCGTACCACTAGTAGTACATGTACCACAGTTTGAGAACCACTGATCTAGAGGTAGACTTAGTAACCAAAAAATGATGCAATATTTACACAAACTGAATTTAATAAGTGGTAAAAGATATGAACAGTATTAAATTAGATATTAGCCTAATATTTCACCTATACTTGACCACAAATATCTGTGTTCCGCAGACAGTTTTCTTACTCTTTTCTGATTGATTTGTATTAAGTTTAAGCAGTGTAAATATTTTTTTCCAGCCTGAATGATTAGTTCACCCAAAACATGACAAAAATTGATAATTATTTTTTTATAGCTGCAATAATCACAAAAAATGTGCAAGTTGTTTACAATTTGCTCTCCAAATATGGTCAATTGATGATGCACCTTCAAAGTAAAATAATATTAATAATAATAATAAAACCTCGCAAAATGTCGAAAGGGTCTATTTCTTTAAGTAAGCAGCCATTTAGGGAATCATATGCACAAAATGTTTATATTCATTTAATTACACTTTTTTTTATCTTTTTGTCTTAATTTTTTAAATCAGCATATCCGTTTGTTAAGTGGTGACGTGTTGGTGACATATTTAATACTGTTTCTGGCTCCAAGCCGCCACTCATTTGAATTGACAAAATATTTGTTTATGATCACTTTTTATTCATATCACACATTAAAGTGAATTTTATATAAGGTCATAGTGTACACAAAAATCACTGGGCTTGCTGCATTACAAATACCAAAGTTTTAACAAATTATAAAAAATTTATCACTTTCTGGCCATCAGATATTAGGCATGGACATATATAGCGATCGTGATTTTCAAAAGTATTACATCACTTTATAAACGTTTATTATAAGCATTTGATGAGTCTCCTCATTCAGTTTCATAGAGCGCTTGGACCCGGAAGCCCCTTCGCATGACGTCACACTTAACAAGCGGATGTGAGCAAAACTGAGGCTCACAGCTCAGTATTTTACTGCATTTTTTTTACAGAAGTATTTTTTAAGTCATTTAATAAGATGATAAATCACTGACTTGCGTACAAACACATATACCTCAAGATTCTACTCACGTTTTTCATTCATATGATCAGGAATTCCTCCGAGAGCACAAACAGCCTGTATGAAAACGCAGATAAAACAAGCGAAAAAAGTAAACATTGCTTAATTTCTATATATATATTTTCTTTTTTTTTTTTTTTTGCCTAGAATACTGACTGCCACCGATGTGACGGAGGACTTGCTGAAAAGACGTTCTGCTTCCTTGAACTTCCTGTTTCTCCGATCGGTTTTGCTATTGGAATTCCTAAAGCAGAGGAAAGTATATGTTAAGCTGCATGTATCTGAGATTTATACATTTATTTATTTATTTACACGTCACACTCACTTTTGATTAGTCAGATATCGGTCCCATCCTCGAATGATGTTCCCGTACATCTGAGTGTCCTCCAAATAACTGCCTTCAAACGCATAAATCTGCCTTTCCAGATTCACCAGAGTTTCCTGTTAAAAACAAAAACATCTGTAACATTAACTCTAAAAACAATTTAGATGCAACTGTCAATCATAAATGTCCTACATATGATTGCATCCCAAATAATACTTTCTCTTTGGTCAATTTACTTGGTTTTTTAGGTAAAATATGACTACAAATCTACAATTGTCAAGTCCAGGTACACAAACTGAGGTAAGTTGGTTTTATTTTCACACATTCAGGGTTTCTCCTTAATAATACTGGGTTTCTGCAGGTTTCACCAAGTTAAATTTAAGATTTTAAGACATTTTTAACACCATTATATATGAAAATTTTGACTTATACAGGGCTAAATGCTAAGGATTTTTTTATATCCCAGTTAAAAAAGATTTTCACTTGCGCTATCATTTTTTAAATATTTATCATGTTTAATAATACAATCATAATAATTTTTTATATTTTTTCATTAATTTTCAATTATATCCATTCACAAAGCATATAACCCTTACCAAGAATAGAACAAAACACAGCTGTCAATTACTTTTATAGTACTTCTATACTAATAATGATAATATAATAATAAAAATGTAGGTCAGGTCAGTATCCTCAGCAGTAAATAAATGGAGAACTTTTAAGCAAATGTTACTCTTAGGAATGCAATTAAATGCTATTTCAAATAAAAAGTTTTAATGAGATGGATTGTTGGTGGTTATATAAGTGTTAACGGCCAGATTGGGTAGCTAAAGATGAACAAAGTAAAATTAAGACCAGTTACAAAAAGACTTAAGACCTACAACACAACATTTCAGTAGATTTAAGACTTTTTAAGGCCTAAAATTGACCTTTTGACATATTTTAAGACCCTGCAAATACTATAATATAATATTGAACCAGACTGGTGTGTGTGTGTGTGTGTGTATATATATATATATATATATATATATATATATATATATATATA
>CAIGQZ010000253.1:8426841-8451824 GCA_903798205.1 Danio tinwini
TTCTGTAATTTAATGTCCATTATTTTACAGTAAATTTCTGTAATTTATTGACCGTTATTTTACAGTTTATAACCAGTACCCCAGCTGCCTGAAATAAACCTTAAAATTATGGATTTTTTTACAGTGTACACTCAAAAAATATATATATTTTTTTGCTTGTTCAAACTACTTAATTAAAATGAGCTGAAACAACACAATTCTTAAGATATCATTGAGACAACTTAAATTTAAATTTGTTAAAAGGGTTAACACAAATCGATTAAGTTAAGACAACATGAATGAATTATGTGGAACCCTGCATTTTTTACAGTGTATCTTTAACAGTTTAAAATATATTTAATACATTCGTACTTAGTTCACACAGAAGATTTTTTTTAAAAAAGATATTCCAATAAGCAGCTGGTAAACATTTTTTTTTCCTGGAAGTCAAATACGTCAGGTTTTTAAATGCTACTAGATACTAGATCTATTATTTGAAGCATTTTGTAGTAATAGGAGTGCAGTCATGTCCGTTTGTCGCCTGTTGCTGATATATCAAACCCTGCAGCTGTTCTGACCGCCCCCATCAACAGCTGTGAATATATTCACATGCTGACCTCACCATTGTTCATTTCAACTTCTCTTTATTATCTCATACCAATCTTGCAAAGATCTGATAAAGTGATGTGTTTATGTGAGTTGATGCTTATTATTGTGAGGATGCAGTCGGACAATATAATCTAAAAAGTAATTCTTATCTTAGCCTTAATAGGTTTCCTAAAGTTCATCTACAACAAAAAAACAAATCATCTGCTCGCTCTAATAATGTGTTTGTTAAGCACAATAACAAATGCTTGCAGAGAATGAAAGTTGTCCTTAAAAGCTCCTCTTGAAGTTGATGTTAATTTAAAACTAACAAATGTTTTTTCTTTTATTTTTTGTTCTTAATGGAGAATAAGCTTAATAAGCTTAAAGTGTCATAATGAAAACATGACAAAGCCATTTGACTATCTTGTTCATAAACAATGGTGTCAGGACTTTTCATCCTGATGACACTGACACTTTCATTGACATAAATACTTGCTTTTGAGGAATGAGCTCTCCATTTTGAGCAAGTGACACGCTTCTGCAGTTTATCCACTAGGTTTTGCAGTTTGTACTAATTGTTTTGAGAAATGCATTAACTAAATGTAAATAGTGTTGTGAGAAATGCACCAAAGCCACTGAGAAAAACTGTAATTGTAACGTATTAAACTAAGTTAATCATGTTCTAACTTAATGTTATAAGTTGCACAAGCTGTTTTAAGGCAGTTTAATATAATGTAAGTTCAAATGACTCATAAGGTTAATTTGATTCAGCTTAAAAATGTAAGGCAACCAGTATTTTTTCACAGTGAATGAATCTTTACATTTTCATTACCCAAAGGCTCTTTATAGTGGAAAAGGGTGCTTTAGATTATTGAAATGTTCTTTACACACTGTAAAAAGGCAGGGTTCCACACAATTCGTTCATGTTGTCCTAACACAAATCAATTAAGTTAACACTTTTAACAAATTTATGCGGATTGAACATAAAAAAATTAAGTTGTCCCAAAGAAATCTCAAGAATTGTGTTGTTTCAGCTCATTTTAAATAAGTAGTTTGAACAAGCAAAAAAAAATTGAGTGATGAAAAATGGCTCTTTGAAGAACTTTTCAGGTTGTTTAATTGGGGAACTAGAAATGTTCTTCAATAGCATTACTTTGACAACCCAGTTTTGGTTTTGCTGCACATTTATAGATCCCGAAACATTTGTGATCATTAGCAGATTTCAGGTCAAATCACCTTTATTTCTATTATGCTTACAATGCAGAAGCAGGGATGAACATTCAGATACAATATAATCAGATACAAAGTTTCATCATTGGGAAAAATGCATCAAGCATAATTAGTTCAGGTTATTATCTAACCTCCTCAAAGCGATAGTTCACCTAAAACTGAAAATTCTGTCATCAATTATTTCCTGTTTAAGTTTCTTTCTTTCAATTAAGATGTTTAGAAAAATGTTTAAAACCTCTAACCATTGACTTCCATAGTATTTATTTTCATGGAAATCAATGGTTTCAGGTTTTCAGCCTTCATCAAAATGTCTTCTTTTGTGTTCAGCAGAAGGAAACAAGTGTTGTAATCACTTAAGGAAGAGTAAATAGTGAGCTGTCAACATGTGTTATTTGTAAATGTTTTGCTGTTTGATTTAATGATATTATAACGATTAATTTCTAAATCTAATGTGTGGTTTTGCGTAAATAAAAGCAGTAAGTGAAGAGTATTGCATCAGTTCAGTCATTTTCACAAAAAATATATATTGTTTGAAGTACACTTTACCTCTAAGAAGTGTTCAATTTTAACATTGGTAAGGAGTTCATATTATACCCGGATGTAAAATTACTCTCTGTGGGATTACAATTTTAACTCTAGAAAGTGTTAAAATGTAACTCAAAGAAAATGTGTTAAAGTTCAACTCCAAAAGCAGAGTGATTTTAACTCTGCAGGGGGGTAAATTTGATGGTCACTCATGTACACTCAGGCCGTACACTCACACTATGTGCAGTTTCCTTGAACCAGGCCAAAGCACGCTTGTCCTCCTTCCCGTCTTCCCCGAAGGCCCGCACTCACATTACATTCGGGCCTGGGCGCGCTTACGTCATCGATGATGCGCTGTTCAGTAAGCGCTCTCGCTCAGCACAGTGGAGATTTCTTTAGTTATATCGTTTAAGTCGTTTAATATGCGGTGACAGATCAGAACAGATCAGCCACTTTTGACGCTCATAAACAATCATAAAGTCCTCGTGCTGCAGGAATTAGGAAGTTTGCTGAAGCTGCAGCTGACGTGCAGTGAGGGATTTGCGTCTTTAATAATCTACGACAGTTTGCGTTCATTGAACAGTAATTAATTAATCCATATGAAACAGTCCCTTAAAAGTCACGTCTTGCTTTCAGTTTCAGGCTCAGGCACGCTTGCACTCACACTGTAAGTGTACCGCGCCTGAGCCCAAGTGAACCGCGCTCAGGCCCACCTCTTCCAACCGGGCCAGGGCCGCCCAAGTGTACCATGCCTGAGCCCAATTCAGAGCGCTCACACTTCTCAAACGATCCGGGAAACGAGCCAGGGCACGGTTCGGATAGCATAGTGTGAGTAAGCCCTCAGATTGAGTTCATTTTAACTCCCAGGGAGTTTATTCCAAAGACCAGAATTAGCAATTGTCATTTTTTGCTAAACTATCCCATCTCTTTCAAATTAACAGACCACATTAGGAGATTATTTTTGATGTGAGACTTGCTTAAAGCATTGCACCAATTATATAAAACCTCAAAAACAAACCCGATTTATGATTTCTGGAAAGCAAAGCAAACCTGACCGCATTCTCACCTATGTGGCCACAACAAAGCCTCTTTTTATCACATCTGCGTCTCTCTCCATGGCAGCGAGACATGATTTTAATAAGGGTACGTAATGAGTGCGCCATCACGCCGGATACACATCCCCAGGCTTCAGGCCTATACAGATCCCAATTGTTTAACTCATGACTGATTGGATCTACATTTATCTCGAAATTGGCCGCGAGCGTGGACTCAAAGCAGTCTGAGAAAACTCTCCGCCTGACTGCATTGCATGCGGTTTTTGACCTCTGCGTTATTTTTATGTGTTCTCTAGCTGACGGCTTTTACGCCTCCTGGGTTTTCTTTTCTTTTTTTAACCATTTGATTGATTTTGTTTTGAAAATGTAGGTTATTCACGTAAATGTTTGTGGTTTGGTGGCAGGTATACGCTCCACTGGGATTGTTGGCAGGGTTTTATCAGTGGTCAGATGGCTGAATTGCTTCAAGCTGTTATAATGGCCTGATTTCAGCTCTTAAAAGCTGTGGTTAAAGCATTAAATAAGACCAGACTCATACTGGTTTACACATGATCCATAAAGTTGGATTTGTGATGATGTTTTCTGCAGTCTCGGACTAATGCAGTTTTAGTTGTAGGGTCTGAGGGTCTTTGAGTGGTGCTGAATAAATATGGGTAATTTTAGGATGTGCATAGTAATAAGTATGTTGTTCTTAAGCCATTGTCTGCAGTAGACAGCTTTAAGCCTTTAACTGGCACTTCAAAAAAAAAAAACACTTTCTTTGGTAAAATTGCGTTCCTGACAAGACATTAAGCTAACTTTGAGTTTTTTTTTGTTTTTATCATAACCTGTGGAATGGACAAATTGTCAACCAAGCAGTTACGTTCATTGTAAAGGGTTAAAGAATATATAAATAAAATGGTTATCTGATTGTTTTGACTTATTAAGTAAGATCGGGTATTTAAATGGATGCAATATTAATTTATTGCAATTGTTTTGTTAGTTTGAGATAAAATAGGCAGCCTGCTCAGTCTTTATTTATCAGTTTAATTTGTTTCTATTATGTATTTATAATATCATTGTAATTATCATTATATTATAAATAATACAAAAATTTAGTCATGTACTGTTTATGTTAAAATAATAGTTATGATAAAAAATTTATGAATAAAAATGGCAATATTTTTATTTTAAATTTGTTCAGACTTTTATTGAATAAAAACAAATATTTTAGTCATACCTATAAATCCAGTATGTCCAAAGGAACTGAGAATTTCCAGGTAGTATTTTATTATTTATACTTTTTTTTGTTATAGAATATCATTAACTATAATTGAAGGATGCAAATGTGGTTCAGATTAATCCTATTAAATAAAGGCTTTATACACTAACATCTGGTCCTATAACTTGCCAGCATCTACCCAAAAGCAAACTGAAGTGTTACTAAAGATTCCTATTATTATGTTATTACTAATAGTATTAACAATATTTTAAAGTACACATTCTTTCAACTATCTACTAGCACTTTTGCCTTTAAATTGCATTTACAGATCCAGCAGGTCATAGTGTTCATTTGATGACATTTATAATTTGGCATCCACCTCAGTCTTCCAGTGGGACAAATTAAAGGACGTGTGCCCGTATGCCTCCATCACTGCCGCAGATCCCGCTTTTACAAACCAAAAGGGGGAGCAATGCCGCGAAATCCTATAAACATTAGTTTTCGTTTACTATACAGGCAAACAAGATTTAAAATTTAATTATTTATGTATATTAGACTTATGAAAGTAAAAATAATCTATATAAACATAACAATATTTTCATATGTGCCACCCCTAGTTCTTTCGTCCCCCATTTTAGTGAGTGGTACGGTCCAGTGGATAGGCAGAGACCGTCCCGCATTGAGCGGCTGTATTCAGCGAGCGGCTGCTGTGTGGTGGGCAGGGCCCCGGATTTGGGCCCCCCTCTTTTTCTATCTTTAGTTTTCACAGCTGAAATTACACGTTTCGGTGGAAATAGCGATATTAATCAATCGTAGATCGCGAATATCTGTTAATTGAGCTCAACCGTTTGTCATTGATCAGATTTAAAGAGCCACCGCATTCGGGTGTGTTCCTAACTGGGAGTTCCTCTTTTTTTACACGTCTCTTTTGGACCCTGTAATGGAATGACTGACTGAAAACCATGAACAAAATGGAGAACAAAGCTCTTGAGAGCAGCTTTGAAGAAAAACTGACGCTGTCAGACAAAGGTATGTACAACCGAAATGAAATACGCAAAAAAATTCTGTCAAGACCCTGGAGAACGTTAAATGGACGAGCGGTCAAAGTATTTCTGAAGAGTCTTAAATCATACGAATGTTTTCAGTCCTTTTACATTCTGTATGGGTTTAGTAGTATGTTTATGAAGGTTTCTTTTCCACCTGTCGTTAAGAAAACAATAAAAGTAGCGGCCCAGTTGCGCGTGACCTGGATAACGGCTTTTCGCATTTATGTGAGGAAAAATTGGCGTTTGTCAGGGCATTTATAATAGTGTATCTTACATGGTTTGAAGAATATATTAGTCGTTTTATTGATATGATCATTATATTTGTTGATGAAACATCTGGACGAGGGTTTTCATGGATTTAAGCGCAGTGCCGGTGTGCGCAAAAACAGCCACGCGCACGTCTAATGATTATTTCCCGTTATACCTGTCTATTACAGTCCATATTACGCAGCACTATAAAGGTTTTCGTTATTGCCCTCACGATTGCCCATCTATTTCTTCATGATGAAGAAAAACATGGTTAAAAATTGAAAATATATTAGCATTTATATTTTGTAATTATAAATTCATCTTCTATGATTTTGTTTATTAAATACAGTGAAGAATTCTTGATTTAAATAATGTTATTTAGGCATAAGATCTGAGGTAAACAGGAAGTGTGTCAGACAATATTGACTTGCCTTCCATGCATGCAGATGAAAACATTGGACTTATGTTCATTTAAAAGGAAAGGAGAATGTGCTTTATAAACTGTACATTGGATGTTTTAAATGAACTTTGAAGAATTGTGGTAGATCGGGGCTTGAATCTCAGAGGCTGCTGGTTCAAATCCCATAAGACACCATTTATGATCTATTGCTATTTTGTCCTTGAGCACGGCATTTATCCTCTGGCTCCTCATAATGCTCCGTAAGCTGCTCTGAATGAAAGTGTCTTCTGAAATCGGATGCAATCCCTTCTTTACAAGGTTTTACTTGAGTCTTTCACATAAATCACCTTTTATGGCAAGGTCAGATGCCTCCTCCAGATGTGTTGCAGGTACGGCAATGTCAGATCAGAATGCTTAAGAAAATATAGTCATTATCTTTCAGGATGCACACATTCCTGACTTTCAGTGTGTTTTATTAAGCCTGCATAGATTTAAAATGTAACATTTGATGAGGTTATTTTTGAACCAGCATACCGTGTACGCTTGAGTGGCGCAAAATTGTAATAATCCACAAAAGAGGAGGAATCTCAGTAGTGTAAACACATTCCTGTACGATGACTGTTTTAGAGACAGACATCATTCTTTTAACTTTTGACATGCATCAGTAGCCGTGTTTCCATCTTTATATGGAGCAATGTTTTTCTAATTCACTAAAAAAAAGATAACTTAGGTGCGTTTTCAGCAAGATGTTAGAGTGGCTCACTATAGTATTGGTAACCTATAGTAACCAAAAGTAACAACACAGGCTCATTCTAAAAACGTAGCCCTATATACATTTCTGGAGATCGCAAATTATGTAGCCAGAAGTACGTATGGCTGCATTTCATCTTTTTTTTATTTTCGTCTTTAATGGATAGGACAGTAGATAGTATTAACAGGAAAGTGTGGGGAGCAGAGAGAGGGAAAGGATCGGTGTAGGACCTCGAGGTGGGAATCAAAATCAGGTCGCCGTGAACACCGGAGTGCATGTGTCAACACACTAACCACTCAACTGCATTTTATCTTTTAAACAAACGCTACGGTATGACGCCGTTCCTTTTCGTGCTTACCAGGTGACCGCTTACCTCCATATGGACGGCTTTCCTGCTGTTACCAGTTTGTCCAGTTAGCTTGCTATGTACACTTGAGACACAGAGAGAAGCTGACCACGATGACGGTGATTGAGTCTGACAAAGAATGGTTCCAGAAAGTGGGTAAGGCAAAAACAGAAGCCAAAAGATTAAATAAACAAGTAAATAACAGGGTGAGAATGTGGTAAAATCTGAAAACGTAGTAAAAATCAGGCTGCTTAGAGGGCTTTTCTTTTTCTGAATTGCTTTTGAAAACACTGTCGTTTGGGGTTTAAGGAAGTAGATGGGCTCTGGCCAATCGATGCTTTTAAAAACACAAAAGGAGGAGGTTGAGTCAGTCGGTCAGTCAGTTAGTCAGTTGACAGTGGCCTCTGGTGGATTTGCGCAAGAACAGCAGAGACAACTCGCGAGAGAAATTAGAGACCTAAAAATGCGTACACAGCGGGCTCTGGTGGATTCACGAAAACAAAAATTGCAAATAAACACAGCTCCTGGGATGTATTGGCGCTCTCCAGAAATATATATAGCGGTACGTTTGCAGAATGAGCCTGGGTTTAAAAGTAAACAAGGCAAGCATAACCAATGTTGGTGTAATGTTCTCTACATCAGAGTTTTATTTGGCAAATGCATTTGCATCTTTCGTTATTTGCATTAATACTTTTTCGCACAAATCCAAAACCATCACCACATGATAAACAAACATCCACCACATGATAAACCAACAGGTCAATATTGCATTTCTTTTTGTTCCATTAAGATTTGTAGCATATTACACTTTAGTTGCACTTTAACTCAACCAAAAATCGTAAAAAGCAAAAAACATATTGTAAAAAAAAAGCATAAAAACAGGGATTTGTATTTAAAATAAAGCATTTCTGTCACTCGTTTTTCAAAGTTTGCAAAAAAGAAAACATCCCAAATGCAATATTAGGGGTCAATCACAGCGTACATGCTTTTTGCGTTGAGAGGCGCACCTTTTGAAAGGTTTACTAATAGTCACAAGTGTTATGCGCGCTGCATATGCACCCTGCGTGCCTCGCATTTTAACCGCCTGCTGCGCCTCACATTTTTGCCGTTTTGTGGTCGCAGTAAAAAAAAATCAACTCTATGCTGTCAGCCTACATCAGTCACGTCTTTTTCATTCTTCAATCAAACAAAAGCAGAGGTGGGGTTTCTGTTGAGGTGACAGCAGTGTTTGTGTTGTCGACTACAGAGATATTTAAAGATGGAGAAGAGACTAGTGGACGTTGTTTCAAGTTATCCAGAGCTGTATGACTTCACAAATTTTGCATATCACAATATTATTAAAATATTACAATTAGAACAATATCAACAGCAACACTCTTGCACAATACACAATACGCACAATATTTTGTTGCGTTTGTGGAACGTAAAAGCGCGTTCAGTGTGATCGGCCCCTAAGGTGTGTTTCCATCAAGATATTAGAGTGGCCGACTGTAGTATTGGTAACCTAGCAACCGACAGTAAGCAATACAAGCATAATAGAGGTGGGTGTAATGTTTGCTACATCCGAGATTTAGCATTTCCATCTTTCATTATTTACTTTAATCCTTTTTTTAGGACAAATCTAAAACTACCTTAAGCAAATGTAATTTATTTATTTATTTTTTTTGCAAATTAAGGGATTTTTTATTTGAAATTTGTCATTTCTAGCACTCATTTCTTACATGATACGTCAAAATGCGCATTGACGCAGGGTGATGCAAACCCAGCTACTGTAAGCTACAACCTAGCAACACCCTAACAACCATGTAAAAAGCCACAAAATCCCATTGAAACATTTTCAGTATCCCAAGGCAGAGTTTTACATTGATAAGTAATATTATTCCACCATTCATGTGGCTTTTTTAAAGTCTCTTTCTTTCATTGTAATGGACCATATTCAGTTCCTTCCACATTTTTAGTGGTATCAGTCATTCATATCCTGTGAATGTTAAGCTGCCCGTAGATCAGTAGCAGCTGTATGTCTCACACCTTGGGCCATTTGAGTCACGGACACCAGTGTGGCATTATTATCAGCTCTGATGGAGGCCTGAGGCTCAGAGAGGAGGCAGGCCAGGGATCCTCAGTATACAGCAACATTGATTGCTTTGTAGTGAGTGTTTTGGGCGCAGGACCAAGACTTTCCAAGACTGAACTTGTTCAAAGGGACACTGTTACCCCATCACGGATCTCTCTACAAAGACTATCAGGTTTTCTGTCTCAGACACTGGGAGACTTTTTCTGTACTCTGCACATTCAGTACTTTATAAGGGTTTATTTGATGAAACCTTTTTTCGCACTGATTCACACATCTGAAGTAAAAGCACCAATAATAACCAAGCTTGTCTTAGGCCGTTAGGTCATAAAATGTTTTATTATAGTTTGTTATATATTTATTATTTAATAAACAAGCAGTGGAGGTCAGGCAAATTTTACGTAAAGAAATGCAGAAAATGTATTTATTTTATTAGATTTTTAATTTGTGATTTCCTGGAATATAACTGGATATTATTGAGTTAATGAACACAGTTTTAATAATGTAATTTTTATTCATTTTTTGTATTTATTACTATTGTATCAGATTTAGATTTTTGCAACTTTTTTAAAGTGTTTTTTTTTTTATTCCAATTAATATAGTTCATTACAAATTTATTATTCAGTAAACTATGCAAGTCAGGCCAGAAGTTTCAAATTTTGACAAAAAAAACTTGTAGATATTTTTAGAGCAGTTTTTAATTTGTGATTAATAGCTGGAAATTAAAACAATATTAATAATGTTATTTTTATTCATTTTTGGTATTTATTGCTATTGTGTCAGACTTAGATTCTTGCAATTTTTTACAACTTTTTTAAAGTGTTTTTTTTATTATTTCATTTATTATAATTCGTTACAAATTTATTATTCAATAAACTATGCAAGTCTGGCCAGAAGTTACAATTTTTACAATAAAAATTTTAATTTCTTTTATGTTGATTTTTTAATTTGTGATTTTCTATAACAGCTGGAAATTAACACAGTAATGATAATGATCTTTTTATTCATTTCGAAATTGTTACTGTTGTGTAGGCATGGGCCGGTATAAGATTATGAAGGTATGATAACCTTGGATAAAAATATCACGGTTTCGCGGTATTGTGATTATTGCTCTAAAATATATTCTTTTTAAATGTCTGGGTTAAAAACTAAAACTTCTTTTCCATTTGAACACAACATATTTTATTTTGAAAACATTTAAAATATTTTTAAACAGTAGCTAAACGTCAGGCTAAATAATTCAAATAAATTATTGATCTCTGCTGTTTTCATTTGTTTCAAAAACACAGATTTCTTTACAATTTAAAATGGCATCTTTGGATATCTAGATATCTTTTTGCTGGAGATACTGTTGTCCTAAAAAATAAAATAAAATAGTATACATACCTTAGGAACGGTATAGCATAAGATTTTTACGGTTTTAAAACCTTGACTTTTCCAAACCGCGGTATACCTTGAAAACGGTTATCATCCCATACCTACTGTTGTGACAGATTCAGATTTTTGCAATTGTTTACCACTTTTTTGTGTCAAGTGTTTTTTTTTTATTTAATTTATTCACATTTTTTCATTACAAATTTATTATTTAATAAACTCTGCAACTCAGGACAAAAGTTCAAATTTGTATGTAAGAAATTGTAGATATTTTTACATAGATTTTTAATTTGTGATTTCCTGTAAGGGCAACATGGAGACTCAGTGGTTAACACTGTCACCTCACAGCAAGAAGGTCGCTGGTTCAAGTCCCGGCTGGTTCAGTTGACATTTCTGTGTGGAGTTATCATGTTCTCCCTGAGTTGGCGTGGGTTTCATCTGGGTGCTCCGGTTTCCCCCACATTCCAAACACATGCGCTATAGGTGAATTGAATAAACTAAATTGGCTGAAGTGTATATGTATGGATGTTTCCCAGTACTGAGTTGCAGCTGTAAGGGCATCCGCTGTGTAAAACAAATGCTGGATAAGTTGGAGGTTCATTCCGCTGAGGCAACCCCTGATGAATGAAGAGACTAAGCCGAAGGAAAATGAATGAATGCATGATTTCCTGTAATAGCTGGAGTTAATCAACACAGTATTAATAATGTTATTTTTATATTATTGCTATTGTGTAAGACAACATTTCTATTCCATTTAAATTTATACCAGTATTTTGATAACATATTTAAACCAGCATCATTTGCTATAAAATGTTTGCTCATCTTTATTTTACAAAGCTTAGACTTCTTTTTTTTAAATTACAATGAGATAAAAACCAAGTGCCGTTATGTCTTTAAGACCAAGCCTAAATGAGAAAATCTGTGAGCTTTATTTCCTGTGGGATGAGGTTATTGTCTGTGTTAGTAATGCATGACGTGGATATTTTCATTCTCAGACACTCAGACCCAATGACGAAATATTTCCTGCCTTTTTCCCCCCTAAGAGGTCTTGGAGGGCTTGGAAATTTCAATATCTGTCCAAAGTGGCCAGCTCAGCACACTGAGTGTGATTCATGCAACAGGATTTACACATAGGCCAGCATGATAATATTACCCAACAGTTTGCTGAAACAAAAAAAGAAGCTTTTTTTTGCAGTGTAAAATGTGACTAGCTGACTTTACTTAAAAAAGTGAATTGTTGCTCTTTTTAATAATAAAGTACACACTCAAAAAATGCTGCTTGTTCAAATTGCTTATATAAAATCAGCTGAAACAACACAATTATTGAGTTTTTTGGGGGCAACTTAATAGTTATATGTTCAATTCACTTAAATTTGTAAAAACATAAAAGTCAACGTAATTCTTTCATGTTGTCCCAACACAAATCGATTGTGTGGAACTAAAGCTGCACAATATATCGTTTCATCATCAAAATCGCAATGTGATCATTCTCAATAGTTACGTTACAGGATTTGCAATGCTAAGCCTGTATTATAATATATCATTTGCATGTGATTTTAAAAGCATTCAGGGATAAGAAATTGTACAGTTTATAACTTTAATAATGAATTATTTTATTGAATTATTGGAATTTTTATTATTCAATTACAGTACCTGAATATTGTTCGGAAAACGATAAAACACTCTTTGTTTCAATTGTAACTTTTTCTTTATCATATTATCTATGCTTTTAGCTTGTTTATTAGATTATATGCAAATGCACTCCCCTACAGAATCATACTGTTCGATCTAAAATTATGAATTGTTTCCAAATAGAGATATTTAAGTCATCTGACGAAATTGTATTATATATCAATATATATATATATCGCAGAATAGGAAAATATCGCAATGTTATATTTATTCAATATCATACAACTCTATGTGGAACCCAGCATTTTGTACAGTACAGTGTGTGACTAAAGCAAACCTTACAATTTAAATATCCTGAAAAGCATCCAGAGGATATTCTTGCTATATTTTAATCATATAAATCTGCAAACAAGTACATGTTAAATATGGAAAAGCCCAAGTTTTATTTCTGCTTTCAGTTGAGAATAAAGTAATTTTACCAGATTTCACACATCATGCACTGTAAAAAATACTAGGTTTCACACAATTTCTTCATGTTGTCCCAACACAAATTGCTTACGTTAACTTGATAATTTTTACAAACTTAAGTGGAATGAACATAAAACAATTAAGCTGTCCAGAAAAAAACCTTAAAGGGCACCTAGGTTACCACTTTTTCCAGATTTAATATAAGTCTTTTGTGTCTCCTGAATGTGTCTGTAAAGTTTCATCTCAAAACACCCATCAGATTTTTTATTATACTTTTTATAAGTTTCTATTTTGTAGCATTTAGCATCAGCTAAAGGTTTTTGTGAACTGTGCCTTTAAGGCTAGTCCTTCACGACCACCGTTTCCACGTGCCTGGCAGCGGCTCCCTCGGCTGCGTCAGACAACAGACAAACACGAAGGAATAAGATCTCACGTAACGTTTGTGAGAGAAAACTACAGTAAGAACTTTACCAATGAGTATTTGATGCATGTTGTGGAGTTGCAAGGATGCGTCACACACAATGTCGTTACAAAGTTTACGCACACACAAATACACACACACAGCGCTGACAGGCACACACACAGACAGCGCGTGTTTAGCTTTGCACTGTTTTTGCATGCAAATGTGACAGGATACAGGTTAATCTCCACTGCTGTATGGATATCTGTTATGTCAATGTACAAAATAAACCTGATTTAACGTCCACAAACTGGGATTGAAGCGTCTTTTATAATTGTTCTGACACGCGGCTGTGCTAATGAAGTAAATCTGAAGTAAATCGATGTAATTCATTACAAATATGCACTGTTTAAAACATTTTAAACTTGTAAAACTCACTCTTGATCACATTTGATGATGATTGATGATCCTAGCAAACTGAACAGACTTTTATTTACGGTTGCTTAGTGTGCGCACAGCCTGGTCCAGTGTCTGGTTGATATGATTATACACGTTACAACGGAGACATGTTAATACGCAGCTGTCAATCACTTCAGTGGGCGGAGACCGCACTCCTACATCAAGTTGCGGTTAGTCTCAAAACCACTCCAATTGGTCCAGCGTTTTTATGTTGTTAAATTGAAAAAAAAAAATGGGTGTGTTTATATCACCCCAATATGACGGTCTATACACAATACATACACATATGTCTGTCCAAACAGCTTGAAAAGTAGATTTTTCACCATAGGTGCCCTTTAAAAATAGTTTTTAGGCCTCTCACAATGATCAATATATCGACTTATTGTGCAATACTTGGAAATGACCTCAATATTTTTTGTCGTTGCTATATATATATATATATATATCACAAATTGAGGAAAAACATCAACAGGGAGCTAATAATTCAGGGGGGCTAATAATTCTGACTTCAACTGTATATATATATAAGAGATTTTTGTCAACACCTTTCTAAACATAATAGTTTTAATAACTCATTTCTAATAACTGATTTATTTTATCTTTGACATGATGACAGTAAATAATATTTGACTAGATATTTTTAAAGACACTTCTATACAGCTTAAAGTGACATTTAAAGGCTTAACTAGGTTAATTAGGTTATCTAGGCAGGTTAGGGTAATTAGACAAATTATTGTGTAATGATGGTTAGTTCTTTAGACTATCGAAAAAATGTATAGCTTAAAGGGGCTTTAAAAAATTCAAAACTGCTTTTATTCTAGCCGAAATAAAACAAAAAAGACTTTCTCCAGAAGAAAAAACATTATCAGACATACTGTGAAAATTTTCTTGCTCTGTTAAACATCATTTGGGAAATATTTAAAAAAGAAAAAAAATTCAAAGGGGGGCTAATAATTCTGACTTCAACTGTATATATATATATATATATATATATATTATAGTCATTTTTTGAGTGTGGCAGTCGTAGCCATGACCATTTTCCACCATAATGCTCTTATATGCGAGTAGACAAAGTAATGAGGGGATGACTCTATTTTTGGAGGAGTCTTTGGCAGGAGCTGCGTGTCATAACCGTGTGGGAAGACGGAAAAGGAAAGGGAGGAGGAAGGAATGGAGGGGATTGAAGCAGCAGTGTGGAAGGATTCCATTTGGATGTGAGATGTTTGTTTCTAGAGGCCCGAATCTGAAGTTTTATGTGGGCGGAAGAGCAACAAAATGAGCGAGAAAAAAAAAATCTGCCTAGAAACAGCCTTCATTGTGATGATATATTGGAAAATGCATATTTCTAATATGATTTGTTTGCTCACTTTATTACAGAAATTAGATAGTTTGGCATAACAACTATTCAGATTACCTTAACAACCAGATGTGATGTTTGCTATCCTTCTGTTTTTTGTATAGTGTATAGTTTTGTTAAGTTGATATTGTTCTTTGAAAGCCTCATGTGTCATGCCACATGTGCGACGAGATTATCAGTATAAGACTTCTCAATGGACTCTTAAATGGATAGTTCCCCTCAAAAAAAGGAACTTCTTTCATCAAGTTCTTCATCATCATTTTGTAGTTATGTCAATGGCAATGGAAACACTGAAAGAAATTCTTGCCCCTTTATTTTTTTTAGTTGAATCAAATGACCTTTTCTAGTCATCTCAACTTACATCAATCAAACTGACAAAAAACAAAATAAAATTAAACTTTGGCTAAACCTGTTTAAACCCGATGAAAGTATTAAAATAAGTTAAAGCAACATAAAAACATTGGTTGTCTTGACTTTTTGTCATTACATTTGTGTTCAACAAAAGAAGGAAACTGACAAAATCACTATGTATATGTATATGACTAAACGATGAGGATATTTTCATTTTTTTCCCATTTAACAAGCTTAAGAAGCAATAGACAGACAATGAATACATCATAACACAGAGAAACACCATAATTTGACTCTCTGCTTATCCCTAAGCTCAAAATAATGTGGTGCACTGATGTTTTAGACCCATTTTTTTATAACTGCACTTTAAAATTACTGTATAATTGTCTTAATCTCCAGTCCTACTTCAATAATGTAGCATAGCGTCTGCAGAGTGCTAGAAATCAGGATCTAGTTTTTGTTGGCAAAACTGTTTCGTCGCGACAGCTGAAATGTAAACAAAGTGAGAACTTGTGCGATTAGATCACGTCTTCGCTGTTGCACAATGACTTTGTCTTGGCGGCAGGAAAACAGGGGAAATCTGTCTCCCATCTTACGTAAGCAGGGCGTGCCAATTCCATGAGATGAAACATGAGAAAACAGGATCCCCTCACGTTCAGACGATTCTAAACAAACCTGAGTGAAGATGTGTTTACCAACATATAGAGCTGAAAAATGAGGTCACACTTTAACTTCTGAATAATGCATTTCATTGTTGGTGTGTTGAGGCAGTGCTTTTAAGTATGCTAATGTATGCAGCAAATTTTTCTCTAATTAGACACAATGCTGTGTCCTTAGGGTGCAGTTTCTATTATATTCAAGCCTGTGGCACTTTGGCAAACTTAACTCAGCACTTTCTAAATGTTGGTTTCCTTTCCTTAGACCAAAAGGGGTTTATATACTTTCCACACTGAACTTAAACAGAATTGTGGAGCTTTTAAAAATCAGTTTTTAATGCAGTCTGAGCTTTCTAATTCTACTAAATCCTCTGAGGGTGTGTTTTTGTTGTTGAAGTGTGCCTCATCAGTGGTTTTGTTCTCCAAAGTTCTAATTTTTATGATCACCAGTGATCTAGCAGTTGCAGATCACTGGAGGATACAATTCTGCTACTGAACTGAACTACAACTCCCAGAAGTTATTGCTCCAATCACTACCGCCACAGCTGACAGTCATCTGGACATTGACACACACACACAGCCGAAGTTCATCACTGAATGAATACTAGGACGATATATACACCACACATTCACACAAACTCGACAGAATTGTAGTCTGCAACTGCTAGATCGCTGGTGATCATAACACTAATATTGTGTGTGAACGGCCCTTAATTAATAGTCTCAGCCATAGTTAATTCAGTGTGTGTGCGTATTAACCTCCATGTACAAGCTCGGAACTTTAAACTAGCGCACAGTTGGTGTAACTTTGTTTAATTGCAGCAGTTTTGTTCAGTGCAGAAACACGTTGTTAAGAAGCCTTTACGATTAATTAACCGTGACAAATTAAAGCGTGATTATTAGTGAAATCTGTTAATCGTTGCATCCCTAGTTTAGATATATAAAATATATGTAAATTGAAATATCTATGTAACAAAATTGATTTGCATAGTTTTCTTTTTATGGATGTACATATGTCACATATACATAATGAATAGATATAATACACACAGCTAAAACACTTTTATTTTGGATGCGATTAATCACGATTAGGGCCCTATCATACACCCGGCGCAAAGAGCGACTCAAATGTTGTTTGCTAGTTTCAGCTTGACGCAAGAGTTTACGCTGTTTAAATAGCAAATTCATTTGCGCTCATATGTGCGCTTATAGGCGTTCTGGTCTAAAACAGGAGGTGTGTTAATGTGCATTGCTAGCGCATTGCTATTTTGAGAAACTAGAATAGACTATTTTGAGAAACTAGAATAGACTATTTTGAGAAACTAGAATAGACCAGCTAAGAGAAGGTCTAAAGTCCAGCGCAGAGCACGTTAGTTGTGCGCCTCACTTAAACATTGCTTAATATACACACGATGTAGAGCAATACGCAAATATCTTTACAAATAAAAAAGAATAAAAATATTACAAAAATTATTACCTTCTAGCCTACATAAATATAAAAACTACTGCCTTCATGCCTTCTTCATCTCAGGGGGCTTTTTCAGTTTATTCATGACAAATTGCTTTTGTATAATGTTAATATTATTAGCAGTATTATTTATTATATGCATATTTATATTTGTTTTATTAAAACAAGCTTAGATTTGCTCACCTGTCAGCTTTTAGACCATATGAGGCATAGCATGTGTATTTTGTTATAACTCAGTTTTTTGACCACACTTCGTTATTATTGTTCATTATTCGTTTGCTGGAAATTGGAACTGAATTTAGAAATAGTTTTGAAACAAATCTTTGCACATAACAAACAAAATTAATTATATATAGGCTAATGGATGTCTGTGCGTGTTTTCTCACTAGTGAAGTGTTCAGTTTTTCCACTTACAAAGTCCGCCATGTAAATGTCAGCCCTTAATGCTTTTGCACCCTGCACTTTAGACTTTGCGCCTAGATCGTTAAAATAGAATCTAAATAAGAATCTCTGTAAGAATCTAAATGACACAAATTAAATTACGGTGTATGTTAACAGTTCAAATCATTCTCTCAAAAAGCTATAGGAAATTCATCTGATAAATCTATTCAAAAGGTTTATTTGTGAACCTGGTTTGTACTGTATATGTTGCACATAATGTATGTTAGCGTTGTTTATTGTATGGTATGAACTTTGTGGGGTGCAAACACCGTCTCAGTTGGTTGACCAACAGCTGTAGCCGTCAGTGTGTCTTTGACGAGAGACGTGCGTGTGTGTGTGTGTCAGAAAGAGAAAACAGTCATTAGCAAATGCTATTGAGTGTGTTCACACACCCGTCCATCGCCTGTCCTGCTCCGGTGTGGTCACAGGACTGGCCTGCTAATATTAGCATCACAGCTGCGCTAGCGGGTCTTTGGACCCCTTTGCTCTACATTATTGCTCCATAACACTGATCCAGAAACAGCATTGCCACACCTCAGTCGTAACACAATCTAAAACAGATGCTCCATGCAATTGCTAAGAGAAACATCTACTACATTGGCAGCATATGTTGTGATTTCAGAATGACTGGATGTTTTTCCCTGATGGTTTCACATCTGTTGACCTCCAGAATGAATCTCCTCATGTGCTGCAGATCTACATTTTTTGCCCCGAGTGTGTCTGAATAGTCTTGTAGGTATTTATAGAGGAGGTCATAAGATGAGCGTAATATTACCTGCTCTTCACAGAACGCTGCCCGGCCTTCGGTTATATGTTTTAAATATTGAGTCATGGCGGCTTGAGCAGGAAGTCACTTTCGCTTTCATTTTTGGCTTGAATGGAGATTGATAAAATGACCTCAGTATCAAGTGGCTCCTAATGGAAAGAGCATGCAGGGAATTGTAGGTGAGTTTCCTCCTAAATACGCTGCTTTTCTTTATGTTTGACTGCATTTAGACAATTACTTTGTGTTTAGCAGATATGTTACACAAAAAATAGAGTGCATGTGAAGTACTTTGACATTTGTGAAGCTGGTGATATGGTAGATTGTTAGTTTTTTTAATTGACCTTTTTTTGGTTTTAGTGTGTATTTATTCTAGTGCCATCAGCCAATTTATATTGTGATATGTCTGAGATTCTGCCAGGAGTCATGACAGGCAATTACTTTTGTATTTAGCAGGTATATTACTCCAAAAACAGGGTGTACACTCAAAAAAGACCTTTGCTGCTTGTTCAAACTACTTATTTAAAGTTAAAACAACACAATTCTTAAGTTTTTTGAGGGGACAACTTAATTGTTTTATGTTTAATCTACTTAAGTTTGTAAAAACAACAAAGTTAACTTAATGGATTTATGTTAGGACATGAAGGAATTGTGTGAAACCCTGCATTTTTTACATTGTACATTGAGTACTTTAACATTTGTGATTTGATCAAAAGTATATGGTAGATTGATATTTATATTTATTGTTACACCATTTACATGATCAAATCCTGGGAATTTCTCTGGCTCTCATAAGTTTTCTTTGACTATCATTAGCCATTTTATGCTGCAAAATGTCTGAGATTCTGCAAGGATCAGCTTTTATGACAGGCAGAATCAATCTTCTGTGTATTACATATTCATATCTGTCCTCTTCTGCTTCAGTGCACACAGAGACAGCTAGACAAGATCTGATTTGCATTTATTTGAGAGAGAAACTGTAATATTTTGCTTGATTTTAAACATAATATGCAGTTTTGAGCATGATAGTTCATCTCTTAGATGAATTTCAGGAATTTAACTGCATTAAAAAAAACACATGAAAAGCTAGCATCCTGTTCACCACTTTTGTCTTTATATTCTTTACATATTTTATTATTAAATGGGAATCAATTCAGGAGTGTCGCATTAAAATGATTAAAGTGGCAGTAAAGATATTTATAAAGATTAACTTTCTGTTTAAAAATCCTAGAACTGTATCTGCCTCCACAAAAATATTAAGCAACACATCAGGATTTAACATTAATAATAATAATAAGAAATGTTTCTTTTTTTTAATGATTTCTGAAGGATCACATGACACTGAAGACTGGAATAATGACTGACATTACAGGATTAAATGACATTTTACAAATTGTAAAACACGCGGTTCAACCTACACAGTTATGAAACAGCAAAAACGTACTTTAATGTGTATTTGGCTGCAGTTTCTAAGTAAAATGAACTCCATGGTGCAAGCGAATTTTGTTCCTTTTCACATTAATAATACTTACAGATTATTTATTATGCCGTTCTGTGCACAACGCTAAATAAATACCACATAACTGTGTTTATGATTTGTAATCCAACGTGTTTGCCTCTATCTCCATATGGAAAACTTTCAGTAGCTAACTGTGGACGGGGTTGTATGTATGATGCGGAGCACTCAGGTTCACAAAAGAGATAAAAAATAATGTAATATCAAGGTAAAGCTACATTGTTGCTATGCACTTTTCTTTCACGTCTTACTATTTTATCATTACGTAATATGTCTTACTATTGGTTGGGTTTAGGGAACGGTTTAGGTCAGTGATTCGCAAAGCGATCAGTACAGCCATACTCACACTATGTACAGTTGCCTTGAACCGGGCCAAAGCATGCTTGTCTACTCTCCCGTCTCCCCCGACGTCCCGCACTTACATTACATTCCTTACGTCATCGATGACGCGCTGCTCAGTGCTCAGTAAGCGCTTTCGCTCAGCACAGTGGAGATTTAAGTACGGTGACACTACCATACCATACCATACCATACACTACCATGTATAATCTACAACAGTTTGCATTCATTGAACAGTACGAATGATTAATTAATCCATATCAAACAGTCCCTTAAAAGTCACGTCTTGCTTTCAGTTTCGGGCTAAGGCACGCTTGCACTCACACTGTAAGCGTACCGCGCCTGAGCCCAAGTGAACCGTGCTCTGGCCCACCTCTTCCAACCGGGCCAGGGCTGCCCAAGTGTATCGTGCCTGAGCCAGATTCAGAGCGCTCACACTTCTCAAACGATCCAGGAAACGAGCCTGGGCACGGTTCGGATAGCATAGTGTGAGTAAGCCCTACAACAATCCCCGCCTTCTCAAGGATGTAAACAAAAAGGACATGTATTTGAAATATGCAATAAAATGTACCTTAAGTAGCGTATTTCTAATTTGCAAAAAATTAGACAGCGCCCTCTAGTGGATGTGTCATCTGAAACGTGCAATGAAATGTACTCATTGTAGCAATGTAATTTACATTGTGCAAAAATGAAGGCCGAGGCACATGTTTCCAGCTCTGAAAAAATGGTTTATTGGATTTCCATTTTTTTTAAGCAATAGTATTTATAATTAATTTATATGGGCTGAATTTAACCAAACAAATTAAGTTGAACATTACAAAATTTTATTTGTTTGTTTAAATTCTGCCCATATAAATAGTTTGCAACCACTTATCTTAAAATTTTTTGTAAATCTAATAAACCATTTTTTTTTCAGTGAATGACTACATCTCAAAATGTCGAGCATGGCTGTAGGAATATCAATGTTCTGTAAGTAGCTGTAACTAAAAAAAAACATCAGCCAAATACACATATTTTAATCTGAAAATAAAGAGTACATCCAGAAACGTGCATTAAGAAAGTCAAAGCATTCTTTGGTTTTCCCTTTGCTGTTGGTGGCTGTGCTGTTGAAAGCAGCTGCCATAACATGAGGAGGGATAGAAGTGGGTCAGTGCGCATGTAAACAGAGTCACTGTGCTGACATCCTTCATGACCACAGACACAAATACACACTGGATGAGTGTGCATGTATACATTTGGATGTTCTTTCCATTAAAACCACACTGAGGGCAGCTTTAATGTAGAAGGATAATATTCCCTTAATGCGGCTTATCTCGTTTCTACTGATCTGAGGTCAGAGGCTGTTAGATGTCTGCTGAAAAAACAAAAATGTTGAAAAAATGGAAAACAATCCAGCATATTCTGATTTATATTATATGAAATAAAAGGTTTTATTGTTCTCTGAACGAGTTGACTCAGCTGACACTTTATTTCATATTTTGTCACAACATCCATTTTTTTTATGGTCATGCATGCATTTGCAATATAAATGTTGGCCATACTTTATTTTAACGTACAATTCACGCTAATAAATAACTATTAACTAATACATTTTGCTCAGTAAACTATTAGTTAGCTGCTTATGAATAGTTATCAGTGGGGTTTAAGTTTTGGTAGATATAATAAACAATATCAATAACAATAGTATAATAATAGGCAGTTAAATGTTTAAATAATGTACATATAATGTTTATAATGTTAGTAATATTATTTATATATGTGCCAGTGCTGACAAATATGTCTGGAGTCCCGATACGTTAAATTAATCATTTTTGTTATTACATTAATAGCAAAAAGATTCATTGTTTTTGTACTAAATTTTAGTAAGTTTAATTATTTTTGTGCTATAGCAGTTTGAAAACATTAAACATCATATAACTTTAAACTAACATTTTGTTAACCTAATGGAAAATTTTCATGTTTCCAGATTTTTTGCCAAAGTTCTGGCAGTGCTCGTGAGAAAGTGTTTTTGGTGCTGATTATTTATGCACTAAAACAAAATCACTGTACACTATTTTTGTAACTACAAAAAATATATATTTAACACTGTAAAATTGTACTTCAATAAGGGTGTCTGTGGGGTCTTAAAATGTCTTAAAATTTCATAAACAAAATTTTGGCCTTAAAAAGTATTAAATTTGCTGAAATATTGCATTGTAGGTCTTAAATCATTTTAAACCAGTCTTAGTTTTCCTTTGTCTATGTAAAGCTGTCCAATTTAGGTAAACACTTATCCAGTCACCAACAATTTATCTTAATAAAACCATATATATAATATTTAACTTTTTTAATAAGGTTTGCCTGTTTTGACACAATATTTGAAATATGTAGCTAAGAAATAACTAAATTATTTTTTTTTTAAATGGGACAAGTGAAAATATTTTCCATTAGAAAAAATTCCTACACTGTATCCTAAGAAAATGTGACGTGGCACTACGACATGCGATAAAATCTTTTCCATGTTAAAAGGAGTTTGGAATTGCTTTCTATTTTCGCGACGTTGCGGCAGGTCACCAGATTATACTACTATGACAATCATCTCCTCAGGTACTGATTATAGGCTTTAGTCAGTAAAAATGTACTTCAATAAGGTTGTCTGTGGGGTCTTAAAAGGTCTTAAATTTCATTAACAAAATACATTTTGCCTTTAAAAAGTGTTAAATTCACTAAAATATTGCATTGTACACTCTCAGAAATAAAGGTACACGAGCTGTCACTGGGGTGGTACCTTTTTAAAAGGTACACATTTGTACTTAAATCCATATTGGTACCTTATAAGTAGGGCCAGACGGAATCTGCTGACGTTTTTTGCAATTTCTGTGGAGAATTTTGATCAAAATCTGCAGATTTCTGCAGAATTATTTTGGGAGTCTCATAACTGAAACATTGTGAAATATGTGTAATTTAAAAACTAAATAAATTCAGATTTACACACATTTACTCAAGTAAATAAACAGAATTAAAGATAGGCTAAAAATCTGCGGAATTCTGCGCGCGCAGATTCCGTGTGGGCCTACTTATAAGTATACATTAGTACCTAAAAATTTTGAGAGGAACACTTTTGTTCTTTTTAGGTACTAATATGTACCCTTAAGGTATTAATATGGATTTTTTAAGGTACAAATTTGTACCTTTTGAAAAGGTACCACCCCAGTGACAACTCCTGTATCTTTATTTCTGAGAGTGTAGGTCTTAAATCATTTAAAACAAGTCTTAGTTTTTCTTTGTCCATGTAAAGCTACCCAATCAGGCCAATGCCCATCCAATTACCAACATTCCATCTCAATAAAACCTTGGACAAAAGTTATGTTGACCAATATGCTTAATTGTCTTACATCTTTGCCAAACTTTTTTTTACAATTTTTTTTTACTAAGGATTGCCTGTTTTGACACAATATTGATATATAATGAAATATGTGGCTAAGAAATAACTAAATTAGATTTTTTTAATTGCACAAGTAAATCTTTTCCATTCTAAAAAATTCCCTACACTATCCTAACAACATGTGACGTGGCACAAAACAAGCGATAAAAGCTATCTTTTCCATGTAAAAAAAAAAAAACATAAGTCACTCAGTAGCCTATTAGTAATGTTAAAGAGGTTTAATATGTGTTAATTGGTGTAAAGGCCTTTACGGTTGCATTGTGAATGCAATGGCTGGTATTTAAATGTTTCTGTCACATCAGAAACGCATCATGTTTAGTCAAACTGCTTGTTGCTGGAATTTTGTTGCGTGTTGTTAGGACACGGTGTTAGCATTTAGCCATGTATACATCTTAAAATCATTCATAATGGTCTTAAAAAGGTAAAACCACCAGAAACCCTGTTTAATAATCTTTACTACTTCAAGTTTGTTTGTTTTTTTAACAATGTAACGGCTAAGACGCATGATGCAGTTGGAGGCTAGTTAGCAAATGCTCACAGTCAGTGTCATGGCTTAAAATGCTTGCTGCTGTTGTGTTTGTTGTGTCTGTAATCATGGGCAACCGCTCAGACCATGTGTTTCTTGTTATTGAATAATTTTTTTTGTGCCGTAAGCTGAAGAACAGATTTTAGTCATGAACTCAGGCAGTCTTACAGCCATATATCAAGACAGAGCTGTTTCTGAATTTCCATTTGTGCGAATGTCTGACTTCACCAATGGGTGGAAATGCGGAGGATTGTTTAAATATTAATGGTTTTTGGATGGTTCAAGCTCTCCTCTGGTGTATACTCTGCGTGTGTGTGCAGATGTGTGTGTGTGTGTGTGTGTGTGTGTGTGTGTGTGTGTGTGTGTGT
>CAIGQZ010000253.1:8477301-8496437 GCA_903798205.1 Danio tinwini
TATTATTATTATTATTATTATTATTATTATTATTATTATTATTATTATATCATTTAGATTATTTTATAAATGTATTATATATAATTTAATTAATTTAGATATATATATAAGAAATGTTATTACATATTATTATTATTATTATTATTATTTAGATTATATATATGTAACCTAAATATATAATGTATATATTGTTTTTAAATATTATTTATTTGTATTATTTAGAATAATAATAATTTATTTATTTATTATTATTAGTTGTAGTATTATTATTATTTAAATAATTTTATATCATACTATTATTATTTTTTTTTTCAATATTTGTTTTTATTTTATTTAAAAATATATATTATTTAATAAAAATAAAACAAGCATATTATAAAAATTTCTTCTTCACTTGTACAGTAGGTCTGATATAACATTCATTCATTCATTTTCTTTTCGGCTTAGTCCCTTTATTAATCTCGCCACAGCAGAATGAACAGCCAACCTATCCAGCATATGTTTTACGCAGCAGGTGCCCTTTCAGCCGCAACCCTACACAGGAAAACACCCATACACTCTTGCATTCACACTCGCTTATTCAATTCACCTATACCACATGTCTTTGGACTGTGGAGGAAACCGGAGCGCCCGGAGGAAACCCACATGAACACGGGGAGAACATGCAAACTCCACACAGAAATGCCAACTGGACCAGTTGGGGCTCGAACCAGCGACCTTCTTGCTGTGACGCGATCGTGCTACCCACTGCGTCACTGTGACGCCTCTGATATAACATTTCTTTCCAAATTACAAAAAAATTTTTTGTACTTTATTTAGTTTTCAGACAATAAAAATTGGTCCAAATAACATTTGTTGTTTATCATTTGTTACGTGTTCAGTGTTATTCCACCAGATATTGATTTGTACTTGAATTTTGAAAATAAAACATAATTATCATGTTGTCTTAAATATCATATAATAAAAACATATCTGAAAACAGAGTGTCTTATTTAATTATGTTGACCCGTTCCAATTAAACACGCAGTTAACACCCTCAAAGTCATATAAATATGAATCATACAATACATAAGATCTTCACAGATATTCTTATTTCGGAAGTCACCATGGTATTACCATAGTACAAAATCCAAAACAGCTTTCTCTCCAATATGATGTTAATCAATACAACACAGTCTCATTGTCCTTGCCTTGTTTGTTTATCAGAGCCCCAGCTCGTCTCATTATTATATAGTCAGGGCATTTCTTACAATGTAAAGCGGATGTGCTTTTGAAAACATGAAACGGGGTAAAGTAAATACAGTGGGTCGCCCCACACGGATCTGAGGCAGTGTTGTGAATGGAAGCGGTTCCTCTGTGTTTATATTCCTCAACTCGGATCCCATCTGGACTGCTGCGTGTGTGTAGATTTAGTTCTGGTCGAGGGACTGAAAAACAGGAAATTCCACAGTGTGACGCCTCGTGTGTTCCTTAAATCAGGCCTGCGAGCAGAAATGCATCCAGCTGCCACACAGCGTGCTTGGGGTTTAAGTAAAGAGCGTTGATTGGCTTTTAATTGTCTTTGAAGGCAAACTACTGTACCAAACAGACATAAGAGAAAAATGCTGTTTTATTAGCAGCTTCATTTTCATCAAACGCTGTTATAGCTTATACATATAAAAACTTGGTTTTCGGTGGAAAGTAAAAATCACCAGCTTGAGGTGTAATCGAACCATTGCACAAAAGTCATCACAAAAATTGTTTTTTATTTTCAGACAGTCTCATATTGATGAACTGAAGTTCTCCAATGTTATTTGTGAACATTTAAACCATTTATTTTGCAAACATAATGAGATTTTTTATAAATAGTCTCTAACAATCACAGCATTACCAATTAAAACATTCATTCATTTTCCATTGGCTTAGTCTCTGTTTCAGAAGTCACCACAATGGAATGAACCACCAACTTTTGCAGCATATGTTTTACACAGCGGATGCACTTCCAGCCGCAACCCAGTACTAGGAAACACTTATATACACCCATTCACACACACATTCATACACTTCGGCCAATTTAGTTTATTCAATTCACCTATAGCGCATGTGTTTGGACTGTAGGGGAAACCGGAGCACCCGAAGGAAACCCACGCCAATGCAGGGAGAACATGCAAACTCCACACAGAAATGCCAATTGGCCCAGCCGGGACTTGAACTTACGACCTTCTTGCTGTGGAGTGACAGTTCTAACCACTGAGCCACCATGGCGCCCCCAATTAGAACATCTTAGCAAAACATTCCATAACAGTTACTTTAAAATGTAACAGGAACATTATTAAAGATCAGATAACTTTATTATTAAACATAACATTATTAGACAAATGCTGAAAGAATGTTATATAAAGTTCTAAAAACCCTGTTAGTTGTTATATTTAACATCTAATTTATTTATTTATTTATTTTTATCTGTTTATTAACTTAAAAAAATAGGAGGATAGCTTTACAGGAAAATAGAAACAAATAATATTCCCATAAACAAAATTACATTACAATTACACAGGAAAAATAAAATAAATAAATAATAATGTTGGTTGCTAGGTTACCAATACTACAGTTAGCCCCTCTAAAACTTAATGAAAATGCACCTTTTTTTTTCTCTGAGCTTAATAGAAGCCTACAAGTAATTTGCCATTTTTTAGCTCATCGTTGAGTCTATTTATTTACTTTTGTCAATGTGTATAAATATATATTTATTCAGTATTGTTATTATTAACTTCAGTAATATCATTGAATAATATGCGAATGTTTGTGTGATTTATTTACAGTAATATTTTCTGTCTTTTTGTACATATATTATATAAAAAGACTTGCTTTACTTGCCAAACAAGTGGATCTAATTAAATTTGCATTTTAAACCTTAAATAAAAGCTAACAAGTTATATTTTTTTTTATTTAACGTTTTCAGATTTAGTTATTATTCCACAATAAATCATATACAATAATAAAAAAAAAAAAATCACATACAATCATTCCACATAAGTCACATACATTTTTTTATGCACAGAAAAAAAGTAAAATCTGCACAGAAATAGCTAAAAATGTCTGTAGATTCTGTCTGGTATTACCGGTTAGTCATTTGGATGTACATCAGAGTTTATTCTGCAATTGCGTTTCCATCTGCCATTATTTGCATTTAATTTAAGTCCAAAACCTCCTTAAGCAAACATTTTTATTTATTTATTTTTTAAATTCAAGACGTTTTTATTTGCAATTTTTGCAATCATTTGTTTGTTATGTTATAGTTCAAAATGCTCATTAATACAGAGTGATAGAAACCCAGCTATTGTTCATTATTATCAGACAGAATGAAAACAGATATAAAAGTTATTCAAAAACTCTTTGTTTATCTTCTCTCTCAGCGGCGAAGAAAGCGCAGTGGTTGGAGAAGGAGGAGAAGGCCCGGCGTCTGCGCGAGAGTCAGCTGGAGGAGCGCAGAAGGAAGCTGGAGGAGCAGCGACTGAAGACGGAGAAACGAAGAGCTCTGCTGGAGGAGAAACAGAGGCAGAAACTGGAGAAGAACAAGGTGTGGAAATTTACAAACAAAATCTTCATTTTGACAGCATGGCTGAATATTAAAGCAAGTTACAGTTAATAGTTATTTTTTAATCATGTGAAAATAAAGACATTTGAAATGTTACAAAAGTTGATGACAGTAAATAATATTTTACTACATATTTTTCAAGTCACTTCTATAAAGCTTACAGTGACATTTAAAGGCTTAACTAGGTTAATTAGATTAACTAGGCAAGTTAGGGTAATTAGGCAAGTTATTGTATAACAATGGTTTGTTCTGCAGACAATTGAAAAAAAAATCTTAAAAGAGCTAATAATTTTGACCTTAAAATTTTTTTTTTTTTAAACTGCTTTTATTCTAGCCGAAATAAAACAAATAAGACTTTCTCCAGAAGAAATATTATCAGACATACTGTAAAAATTTCCTTGCTCTGTTAAACATCATTTGGGAATTATTAAAAAAAGAAAAAAAAATTCAAAGGGGGGCTAATAATTCTGACTTCAACTGTATATATATATACAAATATTAGTGACTCCAGGATTTTGCGAGTTCAGTGGTTTCTAAAATAATTAAAGTAAGATTTTACAAGATTTGTTTTTTATTTTCAAAGCAAAGCACAAAAATTTAATAACTTAAATGGATCAACAATATTTTTCACATCATCTCATACTTGTTTCTCATAAAATCCTGACCAATCAAATGCTCTCTAGTATCTGCCCCGCCCCCTTCAAAACAATTGCCATTTGCTTTTCATTTGATGCGCTTGAGCTCAACCACTGGCAGAGCTGTGATAAAAAACTTAACACTATTGGCTGTTTTTTTAAAGGGGAGGAGCTACTCTATGCCCTTCATGTTTCTGTTGAGATTACATTAAACATTTTATACAAAAATGCACATTTCAAAGCACTTCATGGGACCTTTAAGAAAAGCTGTCACAAAATTTGTGATTTTAAGCTCTAAAAAAAAAACTTCTGGATAATGTTTCTTGAGCATCAAAACAACAAATAATGATTTCCGATAGATCATGCTTTATTGAATACTGAAGTGATGAAAAAATTTATTTTAAATATATTATTAGCACAAAAAACTCACATTTCTTTGGACTTATTCCCTATTTTATCAGGGGTCACCACAGCAGAAACACCATTAATAACACTCAAAATACATTTGAAATTGTAATAAAATTTCACCATTTATCTGTTTGACTTTTTTGTCAGATTATTCTTGCAAAAACATTTTAACAATCTGATTGACCCTTAAATGTTTTGGTTCAAAGTGAAAATGTTTTTATTAAGATGTAAAATGAACCCCCAGTGATCTCATGATTGTGTTTTTCTCCACAGGAGCGATATGAGTCTGCCATAAAGAGGTCAACCAAAAAAACGTGGGCTGAGATCCGTCAGCAGAGGTGGTCATGGGCCGGCGGCTTGAATCAGACCTCCCGCAGAGAGAGTAAGTGTCAGAAGTCAAATCTTATACAAGTATAGAGTATGAATAAACGAGAGACATCGTTGCCATCAACACTCTGGAATGAGACGAGAATGCAACACAGGCTCATTGTGGATACGTACCCCTGTCTACATTTCTGGAGAGTGTGAATTATGTGAATTATAGCGAAGTTTAGAGGCAACAATGGGGTTCTAGTCTGGTGAATAACAGTTCCAGAAACCAAGTAAAGCAAAAGTCAATAAATAAAATTTAAATAAACAACAGGCTGAAAACAGGGTGAAATCACGCGACTCTGACGGCTTTTCTTTTTCTAGATTGCTTTTGTAAACACTATCGTTGGGTTTAGGGAAAGAGTTGGTTAAAGGAAGTCGACAGCAAGCTGGCCTGGGCTGCGTTTCCCAAACAACGACCTAACTCACGGCTGAACTATCATAGTACGATGCATCTTTTGGCAAAAGAACGATGTAGTGACGAGTGTTTCCCAAAACCCGTAGTTTCTCTGTCACAAATCCATCGATTGAACCACGTTATTTATGGCATATAACGCCCATAATTATGCTCTAAACGGGGTGGAGTAACTTCTTTAGAGAACAACCCCATCATCTCTTTATGCAAATTATATTGTTTTGGTAAAAACATGCACTCGCTTTCCATATTAATTGAAATATATGTAAATGGCACATATAGGGCCTATGTTTGCTTTACTAATATTATTAAGAATTTGAACATTACATATTCTATTCTAAAACATAAAAACACTTACAAAAGCTAACACTATTCTAATATGAAATAAATCATATAAATAAATAAATAAGGAGGCTATTTATTATAGATATATTTACTTTAAGAATAATATTAATGATGATGATGATTATTAAGTAGGATATTGTTTATTTATTTTTTTTTAAATTTAAATCTACTTTTACAATTTGACACATGCAAACCACAGCAGAAAGTTCTAACCAACAGGCCCATGTCATATACAGTACAAATACTTAATAAATAAACTACTATAAAATAAAATAATTAACGTATGCTATGTTTTTTTATTTTCACAAGCTTTTTAGACGTAACATAAATTCCACTTTTAAATAATAGCTCTCCTATAGCTTTCACCATAAGGCTGTGTTCAAAATGAAAACAATGTTTTCAAAGTGCACTGCGAAGGGACCACAATTGTAAACATGAAGATCGCTAAAACTGAACTGTAAAAAAAACTTTGAAAGCAAATTACACCAGAGAGAGATGACCTTAATGCTTTTTTATTTTTAATAATTCCAACTTTGAATGTTAGAATGGTCTAAATAAATAGGGCATAGGGGGATAAGTGGGAATAGAACACAGCCAAGAACTATGTTTCTAACTACAGCTCCAGAGATGTAGTTTCAAGTGCTCAAGTTTGCAACGCAGTTTGCGAATGTTCTATGGAATGACGGATTTGGGAAATGGCAAATCAACGAACTATGTTTGTAACAATGGAACTTGCGACCTTAGTTGGCTAAAGATAGTTTTGGGAAATGCACCCCTGGTCGGCTGAAGTGTATATTGCGCCCTCTGGGGGATTTATGTGAGAAGCGGACACGCAAGAGAAATTTGAGATCATCAAAAAGCATACACAGCAGCCTCTGGTGGATTTGCAATAACAAAAACTGCGAGCAGACGTACCTCCGTTTACATATTTCGCTGTTCCCAGAAATGTAGACCTGGGTACGTATCTACAATGAGCCTGGGTTGCGAATTTCTGATAAATGTTGACTCAGAAGTGTTTGAATAATGTGTGCGAGTTAAAGCAGACAGACTGAGATTTTAATGCTGTAAATGTTCACCATCTGATTATGATTTTGTTGACCTGCTTTTAAAACATAAAGGGAAGAAAATCATCTTACGATGGTTTCACCACCATAAGACATCAGCATCATATTTATCCTTTACTTTTTATTTTTCTTTATTTTTTAAGAGACTTTTTTTCTGTTGTTGCAGTAATAGTGCTGGATATCCAGGTAGAGGACTGTGAAATCATCTCTTTCTGTTGTTAAGGATGATTTTTTTCCCTATATTATTTGAGTAAAATATTAGTATGGGATTTTAAGATCAGAGTGATGGACTTTAGTGCATCTACTGTATGTCTAACAGGAAGTGATGTCATGTTGGACTACTTTATACAGTCCTACCCTGTTGAAAAGACCGTATCCGATTATTTATGTAACTGGATAATGTTGACGATGATGTATCACCAACATGAAGCTGGTTAAAAGGGAATGTATTGATGGTTAAAAACCCGATGTGGATCCCAGAATGCCATGATACAAATGATCATCCATGGCACGACACATGCTGATAATAATGCTGGTCTTTTCAGTAGGATAGTGCTGATTTGAAGGCAGTATTTCAGATATACAGTACCGTTTCAATGTTTGGGGTCAGTTGGAATTGTGTTTTAAAAGAAAACGTAATGCTTAACGGAATAGTTTCACAACAAAATAACTTACTGCCATGTTGTTCTAAAGGTAAGACTTTTTGACTGATATTTTTTATTCACCCTAAAACTCTGACGCTTTAAAATGTTTGTAAAGAGACTATAAAAATAAATCCAAACGAATCAAACTATGTAATCTTAAAATAAAAGATTTAATTGTTTTACACGTTAAACAGATTTAATTGAGAGATTTATTCAGATATAAATACTGAGGACTCTTCATATGGAATTCTGGGTGAATAGAAAATAAATCTCTCCAGAAAAAAATCATCTTCTAAAGATAAAACATTTTCTTAAAGGGTTTCAAAATTAAGTTTTAGATCTTGATTAAGCTTAAGGGCAAATTAAATCAATCAAAAAGGACAGTAAAGATGTTACAAAGAGGCTGTTTGTATTTGTATTAATGAAAGAATCCTGAAAATAAAAACATGTGTCAAAGTTTCAACAAATTGGTTAGGCAACATTAATTTGTCAACATTAATTGTAAAAATAAAAGTTTGAGCATTAAATCACAATTTTAAAATGATTGCTGAAAAAGCCACATGTCATCACAGTAATTTGTTTTTAATATATTTAAATATAAAAGAATTCAGGTGGTTCATTCCGCTGTGGCGATCCCAGATTAAAGCCGAAAAAGAAAATGAATGAATGAATGAAAACAATTCACCAAGATTATAATAATATTTAGCAATTTTTAAAAATCTTTTTTACATTATTTCAGAAAGGCCATGTGACACTAAAAACTGGAGTAAAGATGCTGAAAAGTCTGCGTTTTATCACAGTAATAAATTTACATTTTAAATATAAATTAATTCAATAAAATTGTAACAATATTTTAAAATTTTTATGATATTTTTTATTAAATGGTTTCTGTTGGACTATGTGGCACTGAAGACTCCCATAAGGCACATAACATCATAAGACGTTAATATTAAGTTAGATTTAGGTTGTGACGTCAGATAACCAAAATTCAGTTTTCAGCCAGCGTCTATACAACGTTATTTTGACATCCAATAACAACATCAAATGATGTTAATATTTGGTTGGTTTTATTCTAAAGTCAAGCTAACATCTTAAATCAACATCATATTGGAGTCAAATACTGACATTTATTCGTCAAGTATGGCAACCAAAATCCTACGTCGTCATAGACGTAGACGTCATAGTGGTAACATCCACACAATGTAAAGCTGTAACATCATTAGACGTTGTTATTTAGTTGATTTTAGGTTGGACGTTGGACATTGATGTCAGACTGACGTAGGGTTGTGATGTCAACCCGAATTTCATTTCCAAACAAAATGCAACATCCCCATGACTTTGGGGTACAACGTCAATCTGACTTCATGCTGACGTCCTGTGCCTGCTGGGCTGAATTAATGATGCAGAAAAATCAGTGCTTCATTAAAGTAATAAATTCAATTTTTAAATATATTAAAATAGAATACAGGGGCATCACGGTGGCACAGTGGGTAGCACGATCGTGTAACCTCAAGAAGGCGACTGGTTCAAGCCCTGGCTGAGTCAATTGGCCTTTTTGTGTGGAGTTTGCATGTTTTCCCGGTGTTGGTGTGGGTTTCCTCCAGGTGCTCCGGTTTCCCCCACAAATCCAAAGACATGTGGTATAGGTGAATTGGGTAAGCTAAATTGTCTGTAGTGTATGTGTGTGAATGAGTGTGTATGGATGTTTCCCAGTGATGGGTTGCAGCTGGAATGGCATCCGCTGTGCAAAACATATGCTGGATAAGTTGGTGGTTCATTCCGCTGTGGAAACCCTAGATTAATAAAATGACTAAGCCGAAAAGAAAATGAATGAATAAATAGAACACAATTAATAAAAATTTAAATAGTATGTAACAATTTGTACTATATTTTCATTAAATGATTTTTTAAAACAACAAAAACTGGAGTAATGATGCTAAAAAATCAGCATTTCCTCACAGTAATAAATAATTTTTAAAAAATATATTTAAATACAAATAAATTTATTAAAGTTGTAATAATATTTCACATTTGTTTTGCATTATTTGTTGAATTAAACTGTTTCTGGAAGACTGTAAACCGAATTAATGATGCTTTTCGATTCATATTGACCCCAAACGTTTTAACGGTCCTGCTCTGTTCAGCATTCATGCTTTTAAAAGTGACTCGTCATATATAAAAATCTATGTACATCTTAAATGTACGACCACCCTACATGATCCCAAGTTTCTGCCAGAGTGTCCCGCCTCCTCCGGCTCTCCCTCTGAAAGTCTGCATGATCCTCCCAGTGCTGCGCCCGTCCCGCCGTGGCTCCCGGGGGGCCCGTGTGAACGCTCTGCTCTCTGTGTTGCGTTCTGCAGGCAGATGCTCGGCCTCCACGGTCAACCTGCCGCGGCAGACGGAGCCTGTGATAAACAACAGGCTGTCCAAGTCCTCGGCCACGCTCTGGAACTCGCCCTGCAGAAGTAAGAATGGAGCGGCTCCTGAAAATCCCCCCCACCCCCACCCCTCGTCTGGTTCTTTTGGTTCTTCAGTTGTGTTTTTTCCACTTTTGGTTTTATTTGCTTATTTTTTTGGTGGCCTGCTTGCCTGTGCCTGTGCCTGGTGATCAATGGTCATTCTCACACCTTTCTGATTCACCTCCCCATGCACCCCCCCAAATCCCTCGTTCTTGTGTTGCATCGTGGGTAATGTCTTTTTTATTGATTAGCGCTCTCGCATTGTTGCATCATAGTCTGTGATGGTTATTTATATCTGTGGTCAGGAAATTTGTTTGTTTCATTTCTGTGTTCATCAGTCTTTGGTGTGGGTCGTGGTGCTGGTGGTGGGCTTTTTTTGTTTTTGTTTACCCTGAGTGTGTGATTTGAAAGGCTGAATAATGGTTGATGTAAATAAAATAACAATGGACTTTATCAATGGACTGATAAAACAATGGACTAAGGGTGTGTTCACACTTGAAGTTCTTGGTTCTGTTGACCTGGATACAAAAAAGTACCTTTAGTTCTGGTTCACATGAAATGCTTTTCCACTGCATGGTATGTAGTGGTTTGGCTTGGTACGGCTCACTTTTGTGTCATTTAATAGGCTGATTAATGGGTAATGTAAATAAAACAATGGACTGAGGGTGTGTTCACACTTGACGTTCTTAGTTCTCTTGGTCTGGACACCAATAAATGTACATTTAGTTCTGGTTCACATAAAAAGGCTTTTCCACTGCTTCTTTGTTTTCATTCTGGCTTGTTGCGTGAGCTCGTGACGTATCTCTGTCAACCAATAGCATTCAGCTGCGCGTCTAGCTCCGCCTTTTGGTACCCTTTCTCGTGTTTAGTACCCTTTCAAAAGGGTGCCAAAAAAGGGGTACGGTATACGGTTCGGTTTGGTATGCCTTTTGACAGTGGAAATGGCCATAAAAGCGTACTAAACCGTACCGTACCACTCATTGGAAACAGGCCAGTAGTGTCCCCTTCACCTTTTACTGGGGCATTAGGACTCACACAGACCACAGGTTGAGCGCCCCCTGCTGGCCTCACTAATACCACTTTCAACAGCAACCTAATTTTCCCATGTGGTCTCCCATCCAGGTACTGACCAGGTTCAGCCCTGCTCAGGTTCAGTGAGTAACTGGTCTTGGGCTGGAGGGTAATATGGCTGTGGCATTAATCATTTGATAGCACTACTAAATAATACTACATTTCATAATTAGCCTAATGCAATGCTCAGGAGGAAAAAAATAGAGTTGAGAGAGAGAGAGATTGTTAGAAGGTCAGATAAAGGTTTTTACACACTTGTATACAAGTAATGTACATACAATGCACAGTTTAACCTGCAGAAATACTAGTAGTTCTGACCATAGCCACATTTTAGTTCTTCTTAGCAAGGAAATAATGGGTTTTCCAAAATGCTGACCTCCACATGCAGCTGAACGGTACAGTACCGAACATAAATCAGCAAAACTCTGGCTATGCAGATGTGTATAAATCATCATAATAACAGCATTGTGCACCGCATGCTATCCCTGTAGCTCAATGTCTGCTCTTATTTCCCTGTCATTAGAGATGACCACTTATAATGCACATTGCGCTGAGATATAACACATAATATTTAGGCTATTCAATCTTACACAGTTTGAGAGACTTTATGGCCTTTGAGGGTTTTTTTTCCTGCAAGCTTCCTGGAAATGCTATATTCTGTATTTGGTTTTCATGATATACAGAATCAAGATTGTTTCCAAGCAAGACTTTATATGCTAGATCTTGATCAAGCTTTTGGTTACAGTAGTTCAGGCAACAGCACAGTTTGCCGCAGTGGGGGAGAAAAAAAAAAGGCTGTTGCCTAGCGACGGCCAGTGGCCAGCCGTCACGAAGTGTTGTAAATTTTCTGCTGTTGCTAAAGTGAGATCAGAGCACCAGCTCACTGCTACATTCAGATCAAGAGTCCGTTTTCATGTCTCTTTGAGTGTTACATGATTGTCAATTACACATTTAGAGTGTGTTTCTGCTTATCTGAATGTGTGTATGTGTGTGTGGCCAAGGGAGAGATGGGGAAAATGAGTGTGATGGAGACCACAGATTCATTTCTTCATCACTCCACTTGTGTTGCTCATGTCTGTAGAGATCAGTCATTTAGTCTGTGAAGATCCAAACCTCATTTTAATGCGCTCTTTGAGTAATTAACACTGCAGCATCCCATAATTACCAGAATTAAAGCAGTTTTAACCTGATTTTGAACCCATGGAGAGATTATTCTGCTGTCAGAGTGCTGTTTGTCTAGACTTAAAACACTCATAGGAGAGAATATTTATAATTTAAGACTTTTAAATAAAACAGACAGCAAAACTGCTGAAAACAGACTAACGTTTTGGAGAGATCTCAAATATAATACTGAAATCTATGATCTAAAGGTCTTAGTATTACACACTTATGCCGTCACATTTCTGCTAAACTCAATGATATGTTACAATGAGGTTACAAATACTGCATTTATTTGATCAAACATACAGTTACAGGCAGTAATATTATAAAATAGTATTGCAATTCAAATAAACAGTTTTCTTTTTATATATTTTTAAAATGTTAATAATATTTCTGTAAGTTTTCGGGTCACGTGATCCCGTTATTAATGCGGAAAATAGTTGTGCTTCATATATTTGCAAAAATGTATTAATTAATTTGTAAGTGTGTGTGTCTTGTCTTCTTATTTCTTCTTATCTTCTTAGTGAGTACGTTTACATGGACACCAATAATCAGATTTTAAAACAATTAAGACACTACTCTGATTTAGGCTCAATCCCAATTCTGTTTTTGTACCCCTACCCCTTCAAAATTTACCCCTAAGAATTGGGACAGCACTACAGCCCCTGCACACGTCATCATATGTCATCGCGATCTCTTGTTTCATATGACATCAGACGATCGTGACTGCTGTAGTATTCTAGCTGTAGTAGTGTTATTGTTTGGTATTTATCTTCAGGAAATCACTGAAGGCATATATTATGTTATCATAACGATATAATGTGGCAATAAGTTCGTAACTATATTGCGCAGTTACACAGTTGCCATATTCATCTATGTAAACACATCAAAAACAACTTTAACATTATAGCAGACACTGTAAAAAACTCATTCTCAGCCACTAGACTTTTCTGACAGGGTATTCGAGTGTCATCGAGTGTCAGAATGTTGTGGGACTGCTGTACAGGAGTTATTATTAGGGATTAAAGGTCGCGAAATTTAGCGTTTTTTTATTTTAGTGTTTTTTTTTTTATAAAAGCATGAACTCGAACACGAAACACGAACGCGGTTATGAATATATTAAAACATGTGTTTGTTTGTTGTAAAAATTCATAATAATGACAAAAAATACTAATTTGTGGATCTCCTTACTTCCGGGTGCAGCGAAACCGTTGTAGCTGGTGTCATTCATTCATTTTCTTTTTGGCTTAGTCCCTTTATTAATCCGGGTCGCCACAGCAGAATGAACTGGCAACTTATCCAGCACAACTTTACGCAGTGGATGCCCTTCCAGCCATATCCCATCTCTGGGAAACATCCACACACACTCATTCACACTCATACACTACGGACAATTCACCTGTACCGCATGTCTTTGAACTGTGGGGGAAACCGGAGCACCCGGAGGAAACCCACGCGGACGCAGGGAGAACATGCAAACTCCAAACAGAAACGTCAACTGACCCAGCCGAGGCTCGAACCAGCGACCTTCTTGCTGTGAGGCGACAGCACTACCTACTGCGCCGCTGAGTCGCCCTGTAGCTGGTGTATTCTAGGAAACTTTCTTACCTCTTGGTTTTGAGTGTGGTCCTGAAAAATCTTCATTCGAAGGGGTGTATACCCCTCTACACCTTCAAGCTAAAGAGAATTGGGACACCCCTACCACTTCACATGAATGTGCAAAATGAATGGTAGGGATAGAATTGGGATTGGGCCTAAGAGTCTACCATGTAAACAGTGATTTTTGATTACCTTAATCTGACTAAAGTCATAATCGAACTAAACAGGATTGGGATTAAGACATGTGGAGTATACTGAATTTAGCGGCATTATTGAAGTGCAGTACAGACATGTAAACACCACAGTCAAACTATTACCGTCGTGACGGAATTTCACCTCATTTTGTGACAGGCTAGTCTATACACACATAGTGGTTTGGCACTATTCTCTGCACCTACTGAGTCAGTGAAAGACCACAGACACCTGCATTGCTAAATGCCAAGTTTTCTGTCCATACAGCCTGAGGTATCAAATTCCATTAAAACAACACTCTTCCAGCAGTTCATACTCACATCCAATATCTCATTTGCCACGAAGACATGAATGAAATGTTCCTGAATGAAAGTGAAAGCACCGAACTACAGTTAAAGTCGACAAATAAAAAATGAAACACCCGAAATTACATGAAACTCCGGAAGAAATGTGTATATTGTGGTGATGCAGTTTAAACGATCTATGTGCTATAACATGTAAAACGGAATCATGAAAGCAACATTCAAAAGCAACTCATGTAAACACATTAATCATATTATTGGCTTATTAAGATTAAGGCAAATTATTGGATTACTGATGTCCATGTAAACGTAGTCACTGTTGGGACTACAAGTATAGCAATACTGTACAGTACAAGTAAAATTTTTACCTCATGGGGACATTTTTTATATAAATAAATAATAAATAAATAATATATATATAAATAATATAATAATGATTCTTTTTTTTGAGTAGATTGTTCAAAAGAACAGCATTTATTTGCTATTTATTTAAAAATGTTTAGAAAAATTATATTATATATAGTTATTACCTTTGTGGAGTTTGCATGTTCCCCTCGTGTTGGCGTGGGTTTTCTCCGGGTGCTCCGGTTTCACAGTCCAAACACATGCACTATAGGTGAATTGAATAAACTAAATTGTGTATGAATGAGTGTGTATGGCTGTTTCCTAGTACTGGGTTGCAGCTGGAAGGGCATGCGCTGTGTAAAACATATGATGGATAAGTTGGCGGTTCATTCCGCTGTGAATAAAGGGACTAAGCCGATGGAAAATGAATGCATGAATATTTATTACCAATTATAAATGTCTTAATGTAGTTTCTTATTACTTTTTATCAGTTTTGTGCATGCCCTGGTGATAGAAATTATGTAAAAATTCATATAATATATTCTAATTATTTATATAATATATTATAATAATTATCTTATTGACCCAAAAACTTTCTAATGAATCTGTGTTTGGTTCTGAAATTTGAAATTAATTATCTGTTGATACTGAATTTGATTTCCATGACATCTGCTAAAATATAAAATAGTAAACTTTAGCATAAAAAACATAAAAGTCTATCATTTAAAATAGTGACTTATTAAATTAACCAGCAAGGGTAAATGTACCAGTAAAATGTACCTGTACTTTAACTCCCTTGAAGTTACAATGAACAGACAAATCAAACATGCACAAGTACATGCACAACTACAGCATTCACTAAAATTCACATTGGTGTCCAAAAATGAGTCCAGATCAAGAAAAAGATCAGTGTTCACTTAACGAAGGGCCTGATAAATTTGCTTCCAGTAACAGCTGCTCTGATTGGTCCAGCAGTATTCTGTTTCTGTGTGCTACAGCCTGCTGATTGGCCCTTTGTCCAGTGACCTGTGGTTTGTGTCAGTAAGTCTTGATGTTAACATCGCCATCTTGTGTCAGCCCGCAGTTTGCGCCTGAGCCCGTGGGAGAGTCGAATCGTGGAGCGGCTGATGACACCCACCCTTTCCTTTCTGGCCCGCAGCCGCAGCGTCGCCACTCTACCAAACAGCAGCGACTCTCGTGAGTTACACACGCACATCACACAGATTTGACAAGATGTACAATAAGTCTCTGATGTTCCTAGAGTGTGTATGTGAAGTGTTAAGTTTCAAATATCTTAAAATATCACACTAATAATGTTTTATAACTCATTGAAACTGACCCTTTTAGGCCTTGATCCTAACTGTGCCATTTTGGTGACTGTCACTTTAAATTCAAATGAGATTGTGCTCTTTTTAAAAGAGGGCGGAGCTACAAATGCCTACATGTCAGCATAGTGGCAGATTCAAAAACAAGACAAATGTCCTATGCTAATGATAGAGAGATGGTCACTAATGGGCGGGGCTTTTTTCCCCCATATGGTGTGTGTGTGTTCTCAGATCAGTGTTCCCGCTCTGCGTCTGTATCCCCTCTGACGCCCTGCTCGCATCATCATCATCCTCACCAGCACAGCGCTGAACGCTGGAGAGTCTCGGCCAGCACTCCAGACATCACGCAGCGACAACACAGACGCAACTCCACACCGGTAAACATACACACAGGTCGGATTATGAATTCAGAGGCCCTTGGGCACAATGTCTTGTAGGGCCCTCTACAAGGCCGCACCCCTATAGTTGAATTAAAAAATAAGATTAATATAATATTTTTAAAATAAAGTTAATCTATAATATTTTGCCCACATTTGTTTTTATAAATTATATAGTACATATATTTATAGTCAACAAAGATTTACCTGATTTTAAAAGCATTTAAAGCACACTTTGATAAAAAATAGTAATATAACTAGTGAAAATTAATGGTTTTTAATATACTTGTTCAAGTTTACTGAAGCAGTACTAAAATGTATCTTTAAGGGTATTTTTAATGTATAACTTCTACAAACTTATAATGCATATGATTTGGATATAACACCTCTTCAATCCAGTTCTATGAATCTGAGTCTTCCATAATACACACACTGATTAATGATTCCTACTGTCTCCCTCGTGATGAAGAAGAGTAGGCAAAAAAGCACTTGATTATAAAGCTGAAAGTATCCGAAATCACACACACTGTACCAGTTCTCTCCTGTCGCTCTCCTCTTCAGGGGCTTTTTCTGTCTCTCTCTCTGTCTCTCTCTCTCCATGAGGTCGGAGAATATGGGTGAAGCAGGGCAACTAACATTGTAAATACAGATTAATTAAATTAAGATGTCGCTAACATTTAACATCAGGTGGAAAATAACTGTTTATAAAATATTTATTATTCTTATTATCCTTGTTAAATACCTTGTGTCTCATTTTATCTATTGTATATATTTATTAAAATTTTTGAACAAAAACATTTCCTTTCTATTGAAAATAAATGTATTTCCAATCTGATATGTAATGGGGGAAAAAGAAGAACATGTTCATCAGTCGCTGGATTCGAACCGGGTTCATGATTGATCGCCTCAAAACATATTGCCATGCGCTTTATGAGCTACCCCACTCCCATTTACTCTCTACTGCTCTCTTTAGTTATGTTGACTGTCCATCAAACGGCGCTGGCAGGAAGCACTCAACTAGCTTATTCCAACGAGGTGCGCTATTTGCTATTAGCCTAAATAGACACCATAAAGTCAGCATTCACCCTTCCCCCCACCCCACCCCTCACAGGGGCCCCAAGTGCGCACGGGCCCCTGGGCCTATGCCCATAATGCCCAGTCGTTAACCCGGCCCTGCATACACACACACTAGAGCTACACGATTCTGGCTAAAATGAGAATCACAATTTTTTTTTTGCTTAAAATAAAGATCACGATTATCTTACGATTCTATAGATGTAAAATAAATCTTAATATGAGTGGGCTATTATTATTGTTATTTATCAATCATATGGTAAAAAAAACAATAATAATATTATGTGTAGGTCTACTAGAACGAGGGGTGGGGGGGTGGAAGAAATGCCACCGTGGGGGACTGGGGGAGTATGCCATAAAAAAACACCCAAATTTTTATTACCCGCCTATGTAATTTTTTACCTGCACAATCTAATTCAAAACTGCCCAATTGGGCGGTAAACCTGACAATCATGTTCACAGGCGTGCGCTCGCCCTCTCTGTGGTAACAGCTCAGGGTCAGCTCACGTCACGCGTGATTTCACGGCTGCGAATACATCATTACATGTGTACAAGAGTGGTACGGTACAGTACGATTCGGTTCAGTACACTTTTATGGCCGTTTCCACTGTCAAAAGGCGTACCGAACCGTACCGTACCACTTTCTCGGCACCCTTTCGAAAGGGTACCAAAAGGTGGAGCTACTCAGGCAGCTGAACGCTGATTGGTTACAGAGATGTGTCACAAGCTCGTGGAGCTAGCCAGAATGAAAACAAAGGAACCGCCATGTTTTCAATACACAGTGGAGACAACTATATGCATATTATAACGAGCCATGGATGACCGGAACTCAAACAAACCTTGTCGTTGTCTTGATGTACGGCCCTAATGCCAAGAAGAACAAATATAGATCGCATCTATATTTGATATAACGAACTTCTTGAGCTGATGATAATAACGTGTGTGTGTTTATTAAAGTGTCTTTGACATCTGATCCGTTCAGAAAAGAAAAGGACAAACGCGAGAGTGAATCATGAACCAACTGCAGCGTTCATCGCATTTTGGACTATTATGAACTCTGAATGACGGAATTACTCCCTAACAAATACTACATGTACTGGTGAAGATTACAGACACAGATGAGAGGTCTGCTCTGACTGGGCTATATTGCGTGTTGATTTTGAACTCAAATAAGGACTAAATGTATGCTGTGTGTAGTTTATCTGTAAGTGGTGACATATCGGAGACTGTAAGGGTCTGTATGTGTTCATATATGTTGCATTTATTTATTCATTTTATATAATTGCAGACGTTACAGTAGGCTATTTTGCACTGCCATTGATCTGCAGTTACAATCAAATCATAGAAAGGTTAGTAATAAACAAGTATTTATTATATAAAGCATCTGTTTTGTGAGAAGTGCTTCTCATATGATTTGTGAATGACCTGTACAGCTTTACTGTTGACATTTATTCAAGCGAGAATGACGTCGACTGAAACTCTCTGTCGTACACCACGCCCACCAAAAAGGTACCCTTTGTAGTGAAAACGCAAGCCTGATAAAGGTGACCCATACCGTACTGTACCAGTCAGTGGAAATGAGCCATAAGTGACTCTTTCAACACCATTTGGAGGTGTCCAAGGTATTTAAAACAATGTGAAGATTTGTGCGCCGCCTTTGCTTCTCTTCAGAACTTGAACATATGATTGGCAGAATCGTAGAAATGTTGGATTAGGATCGTCTAGGGCAGGGGTCACCAAACTTTTTTCTGGAGGGCTGGTGTCCTGCAGATTT
>CAIGQZ010000253.1:8496447-8516326 GCA_903798205.1 Danio tinwini
ACACACACACACACACACACACAAGGGCTGCACGATATTAGAAAAAACTCTCTATTTTTCTTTCTATTTTGTTATCAATATAATGTGTTCTTTCTGAAGGTTAATATGACATGGTACTTTTTAAAACTTTATTATAGACAAAGGATTAATTTTAATATCTATTATTGTTTTTCTTTTCTAGTTTGAGAAGAAGAAGAAGGAAAAGAAGGACAAGGAACGAGAGAATGAAAAGGAGAAGAGCGCTCTGTCTAAAGAAAAAGTGGAGAAGAAGAGACAATCCCAATCTATAACCAGAACGAAAACAGAAGCCAGGTGACTAGCACACATACACATACACATGGCCTCTGGCAGACTTTTAGCTCTTTTACAGGCTTTGTGTTCAGCTGATTAGTGGAAAGAAATAGTAAATCAGCTTTAAAATAATTAAAATTAGCTCTTATTATGGGCTGTTCATGCCTGCTTGCTTTTTTGCAGGTGCCAAGTTTGTAGCATAATTTCTTTTTCCTTACTGAAGTACGTACGAAGGCAAGCAGTATTATTGTTCAGACTTATATCATTAGTGTAATTGTCCTGAAGAATATTTGCTTTTGGGCGACACGGTGGCGTAGTGGTTAGCACTGTCGCCCCACAGTAAGAAAGGCATTTCTGTGTGCAGTTTGCGTGTTCTCCCCAGGTTGGTGAGGGGGCTCCGGTTTCCCCCACACTCCAAACATATGCGCTATAGTTGAATTGGGTAAACTAAATTGGCTGTAATGTATGATTGTGTGTGTGAATGTGAGAGTGTATGGGTGTTTCCCAGTATTGGGTTGCGGCTGGAAGGGCATCCGCTGTGTAAAACATATCATTCCACTGTGGTGACCTCTGATAATCAGGGACTAAGCCGATTTACTTTTTTTAAATTGTGTAAAACAGAAATAAGGGCCTAAAAATTCTATCTAAGCCTAAATTGATGTGAGTATTATTGTTCAAGTTTAAGTGAGCTTAGGTTTAAAGCTTAACATCTTAAGTTATTTTCATTCTCAAGTATATGTGTCTTAATTCCTAAAATTTCTGATATTTGTAATGGAAATCAACATTCATTCATTCATTTTCTTGCCGGCTTAGTCCCTTTATTAATCCGGGGTCGCCACAGCGGAATGAACCGCCAACTTATTCAGCACAATTTTATGCAGCGCAACCCATCTCTGGGATACATCCACACACTCATTCACTACGGACAATTTAGCTTACCCAATTTACTTGTACCGCATGTCTTTGGACTGTGGGGGAAACCGGAGCACCCGGAGGAAACCCACGCGAACGCAGGGAGAACATGCAAACTCCACACAGAAACGCCAACTGACCCAGCCCAGCCAAGGTTCGAACGTTCTTGCTGTGAGGCGACAGCACTACCTACTGCACCACTGCGTCGCCGGAAATCAACATAAGAATACTAATTAAACAAGTTATTAACAAATGTGTTTTATAGTTCTATGCTTGTATATTATAGGTTAAATGTATTCATTTTATGTATGTATTTATTTACAGTATTTTACAGACACTAGGACACATTTCTCATACTTAGGTCACTTTTGCAAAACACTTGACAGTGAGCACAACAATGTGGGCTAAACTGAGGATCAACTATCATTGTTTTGGCACAAAATGCATGCAGTGACTACGTCTCTCAAACTTTATGAATTCTTTTCTCACTTTCACACAAAATCTTTGTACGTGCTGGACATTTTGCACATGCTTACATACTGTTTTAAAACTGTTAAACTTCTGTTCAAAACAATAACATAATGCGAAACTGAATAAGACAGCAAAATTCAACAGCAATATTTTTGAGAAACATATTTCAGATCTAAAAACGCAGTTTAACCAGCCAGATGAGCATTACTATTGTATCTGTATCAGTGGATGGTGTGGATACAAATTCTTGTATTTTGGAATTACTTACAGTTTTTCTCGATTGTTTTGTTGCAGCCGTCGACTGAAACTTCACATTTTCAAAACAGTTCACACACAGGCCTAAACAGCGGCCCTCATGGTCAAAATGACATATTTTGCTTGCAAAATGCTCTAACCGTGTCAAAGCATTTAAAATATGCAACAAAAGCTCATTTTACCTTCAAACAACACAACTTGCAAACAAGTATATGAGCTCTTTCAATTAATCATTACACAATGGAGAACAAAATACAGAACTCAGTGTGAATCAGTGCACCATTGCTTGCCATTGTAGCCTATTGCCAATGCCATTTGTTGTCTTTCTGTTTGGGCTGTCAAATTTGCCTTTTTGCAAAGAATTGAATTCAGAATAAGAAATGCTTTGACTAAATTTATATTGAATTCATGACATTTTTCATGAAAACCGAAATACTGTTACTGTAAAAAAACAAAACAGACAAAAGTAATAAAATACTGTAAATATTAGAGAAAACACATGTAAACCAATATGCAGTCAAGTCTATTGTGAGTATAAGACATAGCCACTGTTGACCTCCTCCATCCATGCTGGCACAGAACAACACAGACCTTCCACTGTTTTGAAAAGTTTTGCGGATTGATTGCTAATTGAAGATTTGTGTGAAGGTGTGTCAAACCACTGGTTCAGTGATTTCATACTGATGTTGGTAGTTTGTAATGGTTAGGAATAGATGCTTTCTGTTTGGTGACCATAGCTAAAACTATGTATTTTGGACTGCTTGAATAACATCAGTGTTAACTGTTTTGAAAAATGTTGGGGAAAATGTGTCAATCCAATGAGAACGAGTTTGCACATTTGCAAGACATGTCTTCTGCTCTAATGGGATAGTGATGATGAAGATCAAGTGAATCCTAGTTTCACTGAGCGTGTCTTAGCGAATGAGAAAAACTGTAGTGCAAAAAAAATAAATAAATAAAGGACATAAAATATTGAGGAATTCTGCATCATGTCTGATTCATTCCAGTAACAAACATTGCTGTTATAAACAATATATATTGCAATTATAAACCAAGATGTGTCCTTGTTTTACACAAGAAAACTACATGCTACATGTTGTTAGTGTTTTTTAGCTCATTGTTTTGTGGGTGACAAAGTGTGTTTGTCGGCTGTCAACCTTTGCTAGTGTTCTGGAAGAATGAGTTTATTTGAGACCTGAATAAAGTGTTTTGGTAGTTGTAGTGCATTTTTAATGTGAAATGAACTGCTTTGCCAACCTGAAAGTTGATTAGGAGAAGTGTGTGAAGTGTTTTGCAAAAGTGATTTAAGTATTGAGAAATGTGTCCTAGAGTCTGTAAAAAAACTTTATTAATTACAGTTTTGTTGAAACCAGATTTCTTTCGGTGACCGAAATGAACTGCAAAACTAAAATTTGACATGTTGCCATGGCAACTTGCTAAACATTTTGAAGCACTACAGTCACTTGATAAAAACTTAATGAAAAAATTGCAATGTTTAAAATAGATTTAAAAGAAAAAAAATTATATATATATTATATATATATATATATATTAATAATAATGTAATAATATTAAGACAAAGACAAGAAAAAACTAACAACAAATGACAAAAGCACAATAAAATTACTAAAACTTAAAATGAAGTCAAATTAAATTAAATCTGAAAATATCAACATAAACTTATGCACTAAATAACTGATATAGATATAAATGAAAAACAAAACTGAACTAAAAATAAAAAATTAAAATATAATAATAAATTAAAAACCTAAATAATAATAATAATACAAAGAAAAAATATAAAAAATAGCAATAATGTATGCACAAATAAAATTAAGAAAACGGAAAAATTTACAAAAATGCAAAAATAAATAAATAAGATAAAAATAATCAATTTATTGTCATCTGGAAATAAATTGAAACGAAACTGAAAAACAGATTAAGAAAAAATTAAATGCAAACCAAGACAAAAATGACAAATTTACTGTCATCTGGAAATAAATAAAAAAGAAAAAGAAAAAAAACTGAAATAGCAATATAATGTAAAAAAATAGCAAAACTGCATAATAAAATGAAATAAAAGAATGCTCTAACATCTCTTCTCTTTTTAGCCCAAATGTCAAAGCTAAAAACAGAGCTTCATCTCCCGCGACGCCCAGGAGTCGCCCCCTCTCGCCTAACCCAGCAGTGTCCCCCAAACCTTCATCCTCCTCAGGCCGGACTCCACCGGGCACCAAGACCCGGCCTAAACGGGCACAGACCCCTGCTCGTGTGCAGGCGCCCGCCGTTGCTGCAGTTCCAGTGGAAACAAAGGAGCCCCGACAGCCTGAGCCTCCCAAAGACACAAAGAGTGAGAGCTAAAACTAAACAGATCAATCTGCATGATGGCTCAATGGTTTTCAAGGAGACCAGGGTGACTTTTACCACGTTAAAGGCAACCTAATATGTCCCTTTTTACAAAACGAGTCTCCGATGTCCTTAAAGTGTGTATGTAAGGTTTCAACTTAAAATACACCACAAATAATGTTTTATAACTCTTTAAAAATGCCTGCTTTAGGCCCCTTTGATGCTAATTGTGCCATTTTGGTGACTGTCGCTTTAAATTAAAATGAGATTATGCTCTTTTCAAAAGAGGGTGGAGCTACATATGCCTATGTGTTAGCACAGTGGCAGATTTAAAAACAAGACTTATGTCTTATGCTAATAAGGGAGAGATTGTCACTAATAGGCGGACCTTTATCCTTCTGATGACACGTACAAAGAGAGAATGTCAATCAAAGTGTTTTTATCAAGTGTTAATATATTATATCTTTAGAAGCTGGTTATATTCATTGACTGTTCCCAAGCAAAGGTTAAAAAATGTTTAAAAGGTTAAAAAATGGTTTAACCCCTTTAATCCCCTCTAATAATTAATAAGTCAAATAAAGTCAAGTCACTTTTATTTCTATAACACTTTATAGAATGTAGATTATGTCAAAGCCTCTGAACAGCTAATTGTGTCATTTTGGTGACTGTCACTTTAAATTCAAATGACATTGTGCTCTTTTCAAAAGAGGGCGGAGCTACAAATGCCTATGTGTCAGCATAGTGGCAGATTCAAAGTGTTTCTGCAGACTGTTTTTTATCAAGTATTATTATATTATATTTTTAGAAGCTGCTTATATTCTTTGACGGTTCCCAAACAACTGTTTAAACCCCTTAAAAATAGATTTTACCCCTTTTAATCCCCCTTAATACTTAATTAATAAGTTAAATCAAGTCAAGTCACTTTTATTTCTATAACGCTTTATAGAATGTAGATTATGTCAAAGCCTCTGAACAGTTAAAACAACAGAAAGTGTCATTTTTACACAGTGTTGGGTAAACTTACTTGTAAAATCAATTTATTACAAAATTGAGTGACTTAAAAAAGAATGAGAGAGAAACGTAATGTGTTAATTAGATTCTTTCTAAGGAAAGTAATGTAAAATTATAAGTTATGTTATTTTTGCATGTTCTTAAGAGTAAGATTGTAATATATTACTTTGATACATACAATTACACACACATATTGTTACTGATTCCTCTCTATAAGAGGAGAGCTGTCAGAAAAAACAACATTATTGGCATTGCTTTTTTGAAAAACAACTCAAGTTGAAAGTAATGCATTACTAGATTGTGTTACTCATAATGCATTGCCGCCAATATGTAAGGGATAATGTACTTCCATGCGGTAACAACCACCTAGATGTACATTATCCCAATTATTACATGGCTACTTGTTACAGTACGTAAACTATTAGACACAAAACATTATCTGAACTCTACTAACCTACATATTATTCAGTCACAAGATGGCGCCAAACAGTCAAGAACAGCAGTGTGGCACACACAGTAAGCATATTAATATGGATATGAATATAAATATACTCAGTTATGATGACCCGGATGAGTCTGTGCTATTAGTTTCAGTGGTTGTTATCTGGAAAAAACATACTTCGGAATCAAGTTTTCATTATAATATATATATCTGTTAACATGTTTAAAAATGTCCTTTAGGATTTCACGACTCTTAATATGTAATGACTTCACTTTCTTAATGGATTTTCTTTTTTGTTCAGCTGCTCCCAGTGTTCCTGACATCACAGTGTCGTCTGCTCCGGCCACGCCCCTGTCTCCCTCTGCTCCAATCACAGTGGCTCCTAAGAATCCAGAGGTGGTCAATGCGACGAGCACGTCTTCTCGATCGCTCTCTCCAGAGCCTAGTATTGCCATCTCCAAGCCCACCGCCGGGACCACTGACCCTGAGGAGGCAGCGCGGGTCCTGGCGGAGAAGAGACGTCAGGCTCGAGAGCAGAGAGAGAAGGAGGAGCAGGAGAGACGAGAGCAGGAGCAGAGGAGCAGGTCAGTTTTTATGTTGTTGTTGATTTTGTTTGTACGGGCGAACATGTTGTCAAAAATAAAGCCGCTCACAAGGGTTTGTGAAAATGACTAAAAATACTGTACTTGCATGTTCTACCACTAGTTGGCAATGTCATTTTCATTCATACATTTATTTTCTTTTCGGCTTAGTCCCTTTATTAATACAGGGTCGGCACAGTGGAATGAACCGCTAACTTATCCAGCACATGTTTTATGCTGCTGATGCCCTTCCAACTGCAACCCATCTCTGGGAAACATCCATACACACTCATTCACTACGGACAATTTAGCCTACCCAATTCCCGCATGTTAGCCTATTTCCTGTCCCACATGTCTTTGGAGGAAACCCACGCGAACACAGGGAGAACATGCAAACTTCACACAGAAACACCAACTGACCCAGCCGAGGCTCGAACCATGACCTTCTTGCTGTGAGGTGACAGCACTACCTACTGCGCCACTGCATCGCCCGATGTCATTTTGAATTTAAATATTACTTGTCTACATGTCACCATTGTTTTTGTGGTTATGCAGTACTCACACAAAAATGTACACTGAATGGCTTTATTTAATAACTTTATTTATTTATTTATTTTTTTATAACACAGCATAACAAAAACATTGCCATTTTTTGATGCCTGTTAAGTTGCTAATATCAAAATAAAAATAGGCAGTTCCTTATGTCATGTTTTCATTTTATTGTTAAGAAAGTGAAACAGCATAGCCAGGGTGATGTGAATGAGTAAAGTAAAGTACCATGTACACACATGGGAGTTTGTTTTCCATATCAAACTTGTGAAGTCTGAACTTACAAAGAGAGGATGCAGGACTGTCACTGAACTGTGTGTAGGCTACTTAATATTGAGGAAAAGCCCCAATCAGATAGGCGAATGTCTGCAGCCCTGCCTCCGTTTTCAGATATCTCCGATTTCCCCCATCTACACTGAGACGGAGCAGCAGTGTTTTAGAATGAAAACGGCCTGTCCAGCGTTTCCAAAACGCTCCGTTTTCGGGGCTCGAAAACTCCGGCGTAGTGTGGACGGATGGCGTAACCGTAGCAAAACTTAGGCGTTTTAAAACTAAAACGTATTAGTGTAAACGGGGCTTAAAATGTCCAAACTATGTCTCACAAGTGACATGGAAACAACACGAGGTCACATAGTAAATCTTTTGTTATTAACTACATAATGAGACAGAGTAATTTAGTGGGGTAGAAAATGTACTTATTTTGCTTGCCTAGCTTTTGAAGGGAATTAGCAGTTTCTCCTCAACTTTTTTCTTTTTCGATCCGCTTGTGGTATTGCTCAGATGACACGTCAAACAGACACAGTGCTCCTGCCAAATTTACACTAGTTCTTCCTCCATTTCATTGGTCCAAATAAACTGAAAATGAGCTCTCTTATCTCCTCAGTCTCCCGCTGACCTGCAGATACCCATACTAGTGGATGCTGCTCTCTCATTGGCTGTAGGTGATCGCCAATGTTATTTTCAATCAAAACACATTTCACACGGCATTATTTGAATCACCGACAGCTCCAGATATTAAGCATGTCAAATATCTCACGGGTGTTGGCGACTCATCGGCGATTCTCTCAAATGGCATCATTGATAGTTCACACTGTGTGATTGTCACTCACTTGAACGAGCACCAATTTGCCTGTGATTTCAGGCATTCGTCATCGATTTCTCAAAACCTGTCAGCGAGTCAAAATCCGGGCTAAAATCATGCAGTCAGAACTCGGCATTAGTTTTGGCTGCATGTATGTTTGTAATGTCCGGCACACTCTGCGAAGATTAGATTTATTGTAAGCTAAATAAAAACATAAAAAAAAATATGATACAAAATATGATACAAAAAAGATATGCTATATAAGAAACTTATAAACAAAACATATGTCTTATGTTGCAAGAATAAATATATTTAATAAAATATAATAAAATATATTTTGTCAATAATCAAAAATACATATTATGGGTAAAAATATATATATTACATTATTATATGGAGATTTGTAGTAATTGTGTTGCTATAAAAATATAAAATTGTACTTTTTGATTAGTAATATGCATTGCTAAGAATGTTGGAAACTTGGACAGAAATTTGGACAACTTTAAAGGCAAGTTTCTCAATATTTAGATTTTTTGAAAAAAAAAAAAAAAAAGACACATTACTGGTTTTGTGGTCTAGGGTCTTAAATGTGAGTTATAGCAACTAATACTAAAAGATTTGCCTGGAAAAAGCTACAATTTCAAATGTGACATCTTAATAATAATAATAATAAAATAAATACATACATTTAAGAAAAAATTATAAAGAATTTAATTAAATTAATAAAAAACTATTATTTAAAATGACTAAAAGTAAACAAAAATAAATATAAAAATGGAAGCTACATTGAAGTGCTAAAAACATTTCTTCCTCCAGAGCTCTGCGTGAGGAGCACCTCAGACGTGAGGAGGAGGAGAGGAGGCGCAGGGATGAAGAGGCCAAACTGATGGCGGAGCAGCAGCGTCTGCAGGAGGAGAAGGAGGCGCAGGAGAGAGCCAGAGCTGAACATGAGGAAAACCTGCGGCTGCAGAAACAGGTAAGCACTGTATTCTGGGTAAAGGAGACAATACATTCCACCCTTTTTCTCTGGCCCATGATGCGTTGCGTGAATTATGGAAGCAACTTTTGTGATATTGTGTATATGTTTATTTATTACAGAACAAAGACAGCATATATAGCTAACAACAACTATATACAAGCCAGGGTTTGCATTAAAGGACAATACAGGAGAAATTAAATAAATAACAATAAACAGGAAAATAAATAACTCTGGGGTGGGAAGTGACCCTTATACACCACTAATATATTACTATTTATCTTTCAGTACACTTTTATTTATCTAGTTATTATATAAGACATTTTCTCAATAATTGTGGGAGCAACTTTAACAGTTAAATTGTAAACAATAAGTGAAGTAAAAAAATTTAACAGGGTTAAGGTTAGGGCTAGGGTTAGTCCATTTCATATAAAAAGGCAATTTATTATGCTGCATTCACACCAGACGCGAAAGTAGCATCAAGCGTGAGTGATTTACATGTTAAGTCAATGCAAAGATGTGAATAGACATCCTGTGGCACGATACGCACGAATGGTGCGGCGCAATTTGAGCTGTTTGCCCGTTTGACCTGCTTAACACATGAATCGCGCAAATCGCTCGATTTACATGTTAATTCAATACAAAGATGCGAATAGATATCCTGCGCCGCAATACGCGCAAATGAGGTGGCGCAACTGACACGATTTGTTCGAATGGAGTGACACGAGTTGAGCATTTTGCACAATTGACACGCTTAATGTGCGTATCGCTTGTTTCGCGCTTAACGCTCGACTTCGAAAATCTGAACTTCATCGGACATTCGCATCTAATGGCTCCAAACAAATCGAGGCTGTTTTTCAGCCTTCATAAAGCACATAAACACAGTTATTTTCTCAATAAAATCCATGTTAGCCATTTTGCAACGAAGCTACAGTCACCGGGCAGACAGAAGTCCTGCTCATCACGCCAATCTGTGTCTGTTGTGAAGTAAATTTGACGTGTGAATAAAGGGTATTTTGACACGCGAATGAGGCAAGTAAACTCAAAATGTTCACGCGTCTATTTACACGTGAATAGCGCAATTTATCCGTGCCTTCCACGCCTGCTGTGAACACAGCATTAGAATTAACAAATTACTTTCAGCACTGTGAATAACTCCAGACAAAAATTTGACAAAAAGCAAATCTTGCAAGTATAAATGTGTAGATTACTGTACTGTATGGAAAAGAAATAGAAAATAATCTGTAGAAACTACAAATAAACTCAAAAAGAGCTGGCAGGAGATTGGAATTATTGTTCATTTTTTCTGTTTTCTGTTTTATTTTTAGCTTTTTATTTTATGAACATTGTTATGTGCCTTTACCAGTTTTATTAATGTTTTTAATGTTTCTGTATAGCATTGATTAATTAAGTGTTATGTAATTTTTACACTCATTTCAGTTTCATTTCTAGTTTTCAATCCAAGATATAATTTTCACTTTTAAAAATGTCATTTTAATTCATGTATTTGTAAAAAAGTATTTCAGCCTCAAATTCAATCCATTACTTGATCAAATAGGTGATCTTTATGTTTAGTACATTTCAATATTTTCCGTATACTGTTATAGCGTTTATTGCATTATATTTACACATGTCAAATATTACTTAGGGGATACAAAGCAAAAAGCACCAGGCGACTCTGATCTGCTCTCCATCTGACGTTAAGATTTGATTTGATGATGCAGGACAGGCTAATGGCTCTGTTTGTGGGACATACAGAGGACATCTGTATCTTAACAGCGTCAGAAATGATTCGTTTAAGTACAAAACTGTAATGGAGGACGCAGATAAATATATTAGTAGACTATACTTGATCCAATATCTGTATTTATAAGCTGTGGGATGAACTTGAAGCTATTTGTGCAATGCATTTAAATCTATTATTCAGTTTCTATGATGCTACTTTGGTTTAATAATACTTTGAGGAATATTTGGCATCTGCTTCCACCTTGTGGCAGCAAAGGGAAGTTTTTTTTTGTGCAGTAGTTTTTGCACACGTTTTATTCATACTGGAAAGTTCTTTACCTGCTGAATCACTGATTGAATTATAATGCAGACCGTTATTATTTAAAATGTATATATGCATGTATAAATGTAAATGTAAATTTAAATATTAAATAAAATTATAATTTTTAAATGTCATTTGTGAAATTTGAATTTTAATTTAATTAATTTATTGTGAATAAATTCTATAAATATATATGCATATAATAATATAATTATACATTTAATCAATTTTTTTAATTGTACTATGTAGCTTTAATTTGGTTAGTTTTAGTATTTATTTATTTATGTGTCGATTCATATTTTATATAATATAGTTTTTTTTTTTCAATTTTAGTAATTTAATAATTACATAACATACCTAACCTTTTTGTTGTGTGTATATATATATATATAATATTTATTTATTTATTTATTAAATTTAATTTTTAATTTTGTATAATTTATTTATTTTTTGTTGTCACTTTTGTTGTGGGCAATATTTCATCTAGTATTTATATTTTAATAATAGTTTTCATTTCTGTCAGTAACATGGGATAATGCCTCCATAACTGTGAGATTTCATCATTTTTCTTACAGTACACTGGACCAGCTGGTTCGAATGTTATTACTCGATTCAATAGGCATTATCAGTGGTTATCAGCTAATAGATATGGGCTAGTAGGGGCCTTCTGCACCTACTGGTAGGCTCAGAAGGCTGTTATCATCCATCCACATGGTAAATCAGCTACAGATCGCATACGGCTGCGGCCGGAAGTTAAAGAGAAATATTTATATTGTTTATAAAATTTTCCATTATTTGTATTTTATTAACGTCTACCTCTACCCCAATCCTAAACCTAATCATCACAGTAATGTAAAAACTGATCTAGAGTCTTCTCTATTAGTATAGCTGATTAACTATGTGAATGGATAATAACAGCCTTCTGAGCCAACCAGTAGGCGCCGAAGGCCCTTACTGGTCCATATCTAATAGCGGATAACCACTGATATTGATATTTGGGTATTTTGGAGATGTGTAATAAATTAATGAATGATGTGGTTTTATGTGTCTTTGGCAGCGAGAGGAGGCTGAATCCAAAGCCCGAGAGGAAGCAGAGAAACAGCGGATTGAAAGAGAGAAACACTTCCAGAAGGAGGAGCAGGAACGCCTGGAGAGAAAGAAGGTAAAAGTCTTGTCTCCACATGTTTAATTAAAATAGCAAAAATACAGTCAGAATTATTCGCCCTTCTGTGATTTATTTATTTTTTTTTATCTTTTTCAAAAATTCACAAATGATGTTTAATACATTTTTCACAGTATTTTCTATCTTATTTGTTTTATTTTGGCTAGAATAAAAAAAAATTCTTTTTTAAAACCCTTTTAAGGTCAATATTATTAGCCCTCTTAAAATGTTTTCGATTGACTATGTAACAAAGCACTGATATCCAATGACTTGCCTAATTAACATAACTTTCCTAATTAACCTAATTAACATTATTAAGTCTTTAAATTGCACTTTTAGCTCAATACTAGTATCTTGCAAACTAACTAGAAAAATATAACATAACATTACATAAAATACATACAAATATTAGGTACTGTCATAATTAGTTATTGGAAATTAGTTATTAATGTTTAAAAATGTGTTGAAAGCAATATCTAAGTTAAATAACATGTGCAAAATATTTTTAAAAGATTTTAATTTCACGGGAGGGCTAATAATTCTGACCAACTATATGTTAAAATATAGTGAATGCATAATATAATAATATTATTATTACTATTACTATTGTTATTACTTTCTCAGCAGTAGGAGAGAAAGAACTGTCTAAACTGGTAAAATCCTCCAAATCAACAACGTCAAAAAATATTAGGCGCTGTCATAATAGTGCATAAGAAATTAGTTATTGGAAATTACTTATTATAAGTATTATATTAAAAAATACATTGAAAAAAAATGTGGCGGCAATGTAGCTCACTGATTAGCAGTCACCTTAAAGCAAGTCCTGACTGGGTCAGTTGGCATTTCTGTGTGGAGTTTGCATGTTTTCCCCGTGTTGGTGTGGGTTTCCTCCGGGTGTTTCGGTTTCCCCCACAGTCCAAACACATGCGCTATAGGTGAATTGAATAAACTAAATTGGCCGTAGTGTATGTGTATGAATGAGTGTGTATGGATGTTTTCCAGTGCAGGGTTGTAGCTGGAAGGGCATCCGCTGTGTAAAACATATGCTGGATAAGTTGGAGGTTCATTCCTCTTTGGCGACCCCTGATGAATATAGGGACTAAGCCAAAGGAAAATGAATGAATGAAAAAAATGTCTACGTTAAATACAGCACTTGGGAAATAATTAAAAATAATTACAATTTCACAGAAGGGCTCATAATTTTGTCTTTAACTGTATTTGAGTTTTTAGTTCAGTTCTGTGGGTTTGACGTTTGTGTTTGCATTTTTAGCGTCTGGAAGAAATCATGAAGAGGACTCGAAAGAGTGATGCAGGAGCACAGGTGAAATGTGTTTGTGTGTTCATTAAGCCTAAATTCATTTCAAACACACACAATGAAAGAAAACAAACCTAGTTTATTCATTTCTTTGCAGAAAGATGTTAAAACTCCAACTCAAGTGAATGGCAGAGTCACTGACGGCGGTAAAAAATCAATTTATTGTACTGTGAATTTATAAAAATCACCCTGTCTTTTATTAAAACATGTAAATAAGGCTAAATAAAAAAATACAATGTTGTTTTTCCTTTGTCTTGCAGTAATACAGAAAAATCCGTCAGAAACTCTCCATAGTGGTGCGTCAAACCAATCACCAATGAGGTAATCAAGATGTTGCATGAATTGAAATAGAAGTAAGTTGCTTGAAATGTAATGTTTTGCTTATGTGTCTTTCCCAGCTCTGTGTCCTGGGATGCGGCACCGGTCATTAATGGAGCTCCGCCCACTAAGCATCAGAATGGACTGTCCTCCAATGGAGACACAGCAGACTTTGAGGAGATCATCAAACTGTCCAATCACAGCGGGAACAGTGGGCAGGGTCAACCGGCTGACCCAATCATGGCCTTTGAGGGAGGGGAACCGTTTATGATGAAGGCGGGGCCTATGAAACCTCAACATGTGGCAGGTAGAATCAGATTTTGCTAGATTACATATAGACAAGACATACAAACGAAGACTAAATCAATAGCCCTCCTGTGAATTCTTTTTCAAGTGTTTTCTTTTTGCAGACAGAAGATTTTTCAACACATTTTTAAATATAGTAGTTTTAATAATATAATTTAATAATTGAAACAATGCAAATGATTGGCAATATTATTTTATTTAAACTTGCATTAAAATAGATTATAATTGAAATATGCTTATGATTTTCAATTTAGGTTTGGAAAAAAATTGTGAATACATACATTTGAAGTCAGAATTATTAGCCCCCTTGCATTATTAACCCCCCTGTTTATTTTTCCCCCAATATCTCTTTCTGAATTTTTCAACACATTTCCAAACATAAGTTTTAGTAACTCATTTCTAATAAGTGATTTATTTTATCCTTGCCATGATGACAGTAAATAATATCTAACTAGATATTGTCCAAGACACTTCTATACAGCTTAAAGTGACATTTAAAGGCTTAAACACGTTTTCTTAAAAGTTAACTGAAACACGTTAATTAGGTTAACTAGGCAGGTTAGGGTAATAAGGCAGGTTATTGTATAATGATGGTTTGTTCTGTAGACTATCGAAAAATATATAGCTTAAAGGGGCTAATAATTTTGACGTTAAATTGGTCTTTGAAAAATCAAAAACTGCTTTTATTCTAGCCGAAATAAAACAAAGATTTTCTCCAGAAGAAAAAAATGTCAGACATACTGTGAAAATGTCCTTGCTCTGTTAAACATCATTTGGGAAATATTAAAAAAAAATTCAAAGGGGGCTAATAATTATGACTTCAACTGTATATTAAAATACAGTGAGTGCATAATATATTAATAATATTCTTGTTATTATTATTGTTATAAATTTCTCAGCAGTAGGAGAGGAAGAACTGTCTAAACTGGTAAAATCCTCCAAATCAACTGTTAGATCCTATACAGATCAAATTTGCTCATCAGTAAAGTTGCTCTTTAGTGTTTGTTGTCTTTCAGCAGTGACATTTGCATTACACTGAACTGAACCAGTTAAAATTTTCTAGAACTTTATCTGTGTTAAGCTGCTTTGACAATCTACATTGTATAAAAAATGCTACAGAAATAGATGAATTTGATTTTGTTTAATATTATTAAGGATAATTAAGACTCTCCAAGCTGATTTTTCCATGCTTAAAATTGGACAATGATTTTTGCAGTTTTTTGAAGCTCTGCATTATTATTGTTATTACTAACTAGAGGAAGAACTATATAAACTAGTAAAATCCTCCAAATCAACAATGTCTATGTTAGATATTATAACTACTTGAAATTGAACAATAATGTTTTTGTAGTTTTTGAAGCTCTGCATTAGTTTCTCAGCAGTAGGAGAGGAACTGTCTAAACTGGTAAAATCCTCCAAATCAACAACATCTATATTAGATCCTATACCGATCAAATCTGCTCATCAGTGGAGTTGCTTTTTAGTGTTTCAGCAATGACATTTAAATTATATTAAACTGAACTCGTTTTAATTTACTAGGACTTCATATATGTTAAACTGCTTTGATATTGTCACAATGATATACACAGGAGACCCAAATGCAAGTGAATGCAAGAGGATTTATTAAAAGGAATAAGAGTCACAACTGGTATAGATCTCACCAGATATAGTGTGGAGCAAGGGTGCTCACACCAGGAATACAACACGCTAAACAGCGGTAATAGTTCATCCGAGAAACAGATCCGAAATGAAGTCTCTCACTGATTTCTCACCAGATAGAGGGAAGGGGAGGTAGCGCTATGGAGCAACTCTCAAGGAAATCAACGCGCTTACCAGTGGTAATAGGTCATCAGAGTAGCGGATTCAGGATGAAGTCTCTTACTGATATAGTTTGTCATCAGTGCAGGCAGTTATAACAACATCAATGAAACGGAGACGAGCATAAGGTCCAAAATATAACAGACTTATGGGAACACCACCAAAAGATCAAGCAAGAGCACCTAACAGGAAGCAGACACAGGAGTGAACAAACAACGAACTGACAAACGCTATCTGCAAACACTGAACATATAAAGGCGCGCGGTAATGTGCAACAGCTGTGACTGATAGAAAACAGCTGAGTGAGACGAGTGGTAACAAGACACGTGACAACCCAGCTGATGAATGTAAACACACACACACACAACACGCGGTGAAGATAAACCCAACAAACACACCCACTTCCCACACACACACATGAAAGAAGAACAGATAGATCTACAACCGTGACAGATATAATCTACATTATAAAAAGCTCTATAGAAATAAAGATTAAATTAATTGTATTTAATATTATTATTATAATAAAAAAATCCAGAATTAAATCTTTTTTTAAAAATGCATAAAGGAGGATTTAAAGACTCTCCAGGCTGTTATTTTCCATGCTTGAAATTACACAATAATGTTTTGAGTTTTTTGAAGCTCTGCATTATTATTGTTATTTCTTTCTCAGCAGTAGGAGAGGAAGAACAATATAAACTGGTAAAATCCTCCAAATCAACGACGTCTGTTACATCCTATACCTATCAAATCTTCACAGCATATCTGATAATATTTTTTCATTCTGAAAAAGTCTTATTTGTTTTATTTCGGCTAGAATAAAAGCAGTTTTTAAATTTTTTAAGAATCATTTTAAGGTCAAAATTATTAGCCCCTTTAAGCAAATTTTTTTGATCGTCTACAGAACGAACCATCGTTATACAATAACTTGCCTAAATACCCTAACCTACCTAGTTAACCTAATTAACCTAGTTAAGCTCTTAAATGTCACTTTAAGCTGTATAGAAGTGTCTTGAAAAATATTGAATAAAATATTATTTACTGTCATCATGGCAAACATAAAATAAATCAGTTATTAGAGATGAGTTATTAAAACTATTATGTTTAGAAATGTGTTGAAAAAATCTCTCTGTTAAACAGAAATTGGGGGGAAAAAATAATAATAATAATTCAGGGGGGCTAATAATTCTGACTAATTAATATATATAAATCCGGACTAAAATCTTTTTAAAAAATGCATAAAGGATGATTTAAAGACTCTCCGAACTGATATTTTCCATGCTTGAAATTACACAATAATGTTTTGAGTTTTTTGAAGCTCTGCATTATTATTGCTATTACTTTCTCAGCAGTAGGAGAGGAAGAACAATATAAACTGGTAAAATCCTCCAAATCAACAACGTCTATGTTAGATCATATATTAATCAAATCTGCTCATCAGTGGAGATGCTCTTTAGTGTTTCATCTTTCAGCTGTGACATTTACATTACACTGAACTAAACTAAACTGAACTTCAACCTAAAATAAAATCTTGAAAATATTGCATAAAGGATGATTAAGAGAGTCTCCAAGCTGATATTTTCCATGCATGAAACTGGACAATAATTTCTGCAGTTTTTTCACTTTTGGACCGTGTGAATGAATGAAAAAAGCAGCCTTGGCATTCTGCAAAACGTCTCTATTTTCAGTTTCATGATACCAGTCATAGATGTTGTTGACAAACTTTTAATAGTTAAATGAATCATCTTCCCGATGTGTGTTTCTGCTGTTTTCCTGCAGAAGTGCTGTGAGAGATGAGATATCGAAGTCTTCTGGAAATAAAGAGAAGAAGAGAAGCCTTACTCTACCACTGCTTCCACCCTGAGGTGTGCCAAACCAACAAAAACAGACTGCTTTAACTTTAGAAACACAGCCGAGCCGTACGCGCTCTGGAGAAAGTGCCAGAAGATGACCTTAAAGAGACACTTATATACATATACAACGTTTGCAAAAAGTCTCTGTCTATTTCACTGTGTGTGTCATGGTGCAACATTTGTTGAGTTTCTTTAACAAGTCACCTGCCGATTATGTGGTGCACCTTAAAAGAGTCGCTATATAATGAATTTTAGAAAAGACAACTTGGCTTATCTTTATGATATGAATTATTATTGTTATTGCTGTTGTTCTTGTTATGATGTATTGTTATTGTTCTTTTAAGTAGAAAAAAAGCAAACGTGTGTCTTGAACTATTGCGTTATTTAACGTGGGGCGCATCAGAAGAGGCCGATATTCTGTATGTTAATGTATATTTGCCTGATTATGACAGACCTGTGGAATAAATCTTTATGAAAGGGGCTGTTTGTCAGTGCCTGGAATGTTTGCTGTAGATAGTCAAAATAATGTGATATTTGTTTTAGTTTAGCTATATCATGATGGGAGAACAGAGTTTTATAAATGAACTATGGAAATGTGTATCAAAAACCACACATTTTATTTTCATTCATTCATTCATTTTCTTTTCAGCTTAGTTCCTTTATTAATCTGGGGTCGCCACAGCAGAATGAACCGCTGTTATTTTATATTACATTATATTATTGTTTTATTCATTCATTCATTCATTTTCTTTTCAGCTTAGTTCCTTTATTAATCTGGGGTCGCCACAGTGGAATGAACCGCTGTTATTTTATTTTACATTATATTATTGTTTTATTCATTCATTCATTCATTTTCTTTTCAGCTTAGTCCCTTTATTAATCTGGGGTCGCCACAGTGGAATGAACCGCTGTTATTTTATTTTACATTATATTATTGTTTATTCATTCATTTATTCATTTTATTTTCGGCTTAGTCCCTTTATTAATCTGGGATCGCCACAGCGGAATGAACCGCCTTTGTTTTATATTACATGATATTATTGTTTTATTCATTCATTTTCTTTTCGGCTTAGTCCCTTTATTAATCTTGAGTCGCCACAGCAGAATGAACCGCTGTTATTTTATTTTACATTATATTATTGTTTTATTCATTTATTCATTCATTTTCTTTTCAGCTTAGTCCTTTTATTATCTGGAGTCGCCACAGCGGAATGAACCGCTGTTATTTTATTTTACATTATATTATTGTTTTATTCATTCATTCATTCATTTTCTTTTCAGCTTAGTCCCTTTATTAATCTGGAGTTGCCAGCGTGGAATGAACCACCTTTATTTTATATTACATTATATTATTGTTTTATTTTAGACTTTAATTTTACAACAAAGCAGTGATCTCGAGATTACACATTTCTAATTGTAATGTAATGCAATTCAAATTCATTTTTCAAGTTTTCATGATCGACTCAGTAAAACCTTTCATGATTAAATGGTAAATCAAATCCTCAAACTATAAATCAAATGCTTAAACTGACATCGCAAATAATAAATTAAATGCAAATGAGTGCCAATCAACCAGCCTGGGCAGACCACAGGATGAAGGGAATTTGGCCAGGACCGTAATTAAGAAATTTTATATGTATATACAGTTGAAGTCAGAATTATTAGCCCCACTGTTTATTTTTTCCCCAATTTCTGTTTAACGGAGAGAAGATTTTTTCAACACATTTCTAAACATAATAGTTTTAATAACTCATTTCTAATAACTGATTTATTTTATCTTTGCCATGAAGACAGTAAATAATATTTGACTAGATATTCTTCAAGACACTTCTAAACAGCTTAAAGTGACATTTAAGAGCTTAACTAGGTTAATTAGGTTAACTAGGCAGGTTAGGGTAATTAGGCAAGTTATTGTATAACGATGGTTCGTTCTGTAGACAATCGCAAAGAAATATAGCTTAAAGGGGCTAATAATTTTGACCTTAAAATGGTTCTTAAAAATTAAAAAACTGCTTTTATTCTAGCCGAAATAAAACAAATAAGACTTTCTCCAGAGGAAAAAATATTAACAGACATACCCTGAAAATCTCCTAATAATTCTGACTTCAACTGTGTGTGTGTGTATATATATATATATATATATAT